>JAJIBD010001683.1:287500-358584 GCA_021461705.1 Cryptotis parvus
CATTTTGTTTCTACCCAGATAAAATGTGCAGTTTACAATGGGTTCTGCTCAGGTATGAATGAATATACGCTCGTGTTGTACATGGCAAGCATAAACAGACTGCTTTCTATTCACTGATTCTGTTTCCTTAATCAGTTCCCCATGTCCTGTCCCCAGGACATATTGCTTAAGTGTCCTGAGGGGAATTTCTTAAATCTCTCAAAAGCCAGCAGTGTGAATTGATCATCTCATCTAGAAATTCATTGTTGTTGTTGTTTAACTCATTAACAACACTAGGTTCAGGTTTCTATGGGAAAGTACAAACATCTCTGAATGTGTTAATTTTTTTCTTGATAAGTGATTTTTTTTGTAACAGTGGCCACTGATGGTGGGCTATGCAAGGAAATTCAGAATTATAAATATGTACTTGTAAAACGAAAACATATTATATATCTTACCTATACCGAGTAGCAAATAACATGATTTTAATTAGCAATAAAATGAGAAGGACCAAAGCAAGATTCTATGTATGGTAATAACTGTCTAAATGGGCCTACTATTAGTTATTCTGGAAAACATGAAATCTTTTAAACAGTTCAAAGTCATAAAATCATTCGAGCAATTTCACTATCTTATGCTTTTCCAAACTCTTCTTGTCTTTGTGGAACTATACCATACACTTGAAAAAGTTGGTAAATAGAAGTCAGGGACCATTGCTTGTGTGTATATACCTCATGGACTCATAAGTTTCCGATAATTTATGCAAATTGCATATTTTCCTGGCCACCTGAAATTCTTTTCCTTCCGGTTCCTGAATGCATAGGTCTCTTTGGATGCATGAAAAGGTTTCACCATTCTCCTTCCTCCTCTCCTCCCCCAAGTTTAAGCATCCCGGAGCTGCCTTCTTTGGGCAGTAGGGGTCACTGCCGCTCTTCATACGGCCGGGTGGAGGATTCCTTAATGCCAGCAATGTAGTGAATGATTAAATATAAATATTAAGTCCCTTTTTTGTAGAACCAATAGTGAACACAGTAAGGGAAGACTCCCTTCATTATTTTGCTACTTCATTTTTAACTCACCAATACAGTACATCTCTTCATCTCTTTCTAATACTTTGTCCTTATCCAGAAATAAAGGTATAGATTTCAAGTGTCATTTCATCTCTTCTTGGTTCATTTTTACATCAACGAATCCTTTTCATAGGTTTTATTTTGTCCCTCCTCCATTTCCTGTAGTTGCTTTTTTTTGTTGTGATGGTCATGAATGAAGCTTGAACACGCTTGGCTGGGTTCTCAGGGGATCCCACAAACTGCCTCCCTTTTCTGCCGCACGCATTAAATCACTCCAGCCATTCTCTGGGCTCATGAATTTCTTTTCTTTCTTTCTTTTCTTTCTTTCTTTCTTTCTTTCTTTCTTTCTTTCTTTCTTTCTTTCTTTCTTTCTTTCTTTCTTTCTTTCTTTCTTTCTTTCTTTCTTTCTTTCTTTCTTTCTTTCTTTCTTTCTTTCTTTCTTTCTTTCTTTCTTTCTTTCTTTCTTTCTTTCTTTCTTTCTTTCTTTCTTTCTCTCTCTCTTTCTTTCTCTCTCTTTCTTTCTCTCTCTCTTTCTCTTTCTCTCTCTTTCTTTCCGTTCTTTCTCTTCTTTCCCTTCCTTCCTTCCTTCCTTCCTTCCTTCCTTCCTTCTTTCTCTCTCTCTCTCTCTCCCTTCCTTCCTTCCTTCCTTCCTTCCTTCCTTCCTTCCTTCCTTCCTTTCTTTCTTTCTTTCTTTCTTTCTTTCTTTCTTTCTTTCTTTCTTTCTTTCTTTCTTTCTTTCTTTCTTTCCTTCCTTCCTTCCTTCCTTCCTACTCTTTGGGTCACACCCAGCAATGCTCAGGGGCTGTTCCTGGCTCTACACTCAGAAATTACTCCTGGCAGTGCTTGGGGAACCAGATGGTCATATGGGATGCCAGGGAATTGAACCTGGGTCGATTGGGTGCAAGACAAATGCCCTACCCACTGGACCATCACTCCAGCCCCATGGATTTTTCCCTTTAAAATAATACATATTTTTAGGACCTGTTCTTTGATTTTGATCTTCATAAAATGATAAATATTATTAACTTCTTTAGCTGTTTTTCTCTTAGAAGGTGATAACTCTCAGTTACAATTTCTCAAACCTCACTTCTCCCTAAGCTCAGTGCCTGTCATTATTTGTAGGTTTCATTTTCTAATACCCCCAGACATAAAGTTTCCTGAGAAGAGGCAATTACCTAGCTTGTTCATCCAAAATGTATTAACCCCACACCACCACCTACCAGGAAGTAGGTGAACTATTGCTGTGTGCTCTACAGCCTGCATGTGACATGATTTAGAAGAGACTCAACAGCAGGACATTGACAAGCATCTGGGCCTTCAGGTTTGCCTTTGGCTCCCGGGAGCTGCGGGGCAGGACAAATTACCTGTTTCATCTGTCACTGATTTACTGCCCTTGACTTATGTAACGTAGTCAAGGTATCAGCTCATACGGACATCACTGTTGACCTGAAAACATGACAGAACAAATAGTACTCCCTTCTTCCTCCACCAATGGAATAAATATCTTTTTAGAACTTTATTTTAAAAAGTAACATTTTAGTAAGCAGAATAGCTTCAAATATATCTCTGCTGCTGCAAACATGCTAATTTACTTTGCAGTACTAGTAGTTTTAGAGTGTTGCAGCCACTCTATATAACTCTCAGGAAAAGAAACCTGAGAAGAAGCAAGTGTGAGAAACTCAGATATTATCACCGCACTGATGATTTCTTTCACAAAAAAAATATGAACATCTGCACCCTCACCCAGACACCAGGGTGGAACAATACATGAAGAAAGACTGTTTCAGTGTGAGACACTGTCCCCCCAAGAAGATAGACCAATAGGCTGGTCACAACAACCCTCGTCACAACAACCAGCAAACACAGTCCAGATCACTTTTTATCGTGTTTCTATTTTTGTTGGGCACCACAGTATATTGAGCACAGAGTATGGACTTGAGGGAAAAGTAGATCTGGGCCACACCCTGGTGCCAGAACTTCCTAACTGTAACCTTGGTTGGTTTCTTTAAACGTCAGAGTCTCCTTTTCTTTCTTTGTAGAAGTGAATGGTTTCAAGAGTTAAGTTAAGATGCATGATTGCCAAGATTTGGCATCTGAGACATGTTTCAATGAAACCCTGAGTTCCCTCATTGACCCTACCATGATTTATTGTTTGCTTGCTCTGTCTGGCTTGCTCACAGTGGAATGCCCAGACCCCCACACAATTAATTCCCAGTGCCTAGAAGGCGCTCAAGAACTGTTGGTGAAAGAAACTTGAGGGGCACAGCTAGCCATTTCATTTCCTTCCACATTCCTGAAGAAGTTAGCAAGAATGTCCGAGGAGGAAAGAGTGTGAATTGAACAGAATTTGAATTTTAATATAGACCAAGATTTTATTATATGCTTGAAGGAACTTTGAAAGAAGCACATACTTTTGTGAATTTAAGGATCGCTTTATTATTAAACATTTCCGTGAATTTAATAATTGATCTATTATTAAGCTAAAAATGTCAGTGCTTGAAAATGAATGACAGGAGACAGTTACTTGAGAAGAAACAAACTTCATGTGCTTTTTTGGTTGCTGCCAAAGGGATCCATTAAGCAGTGACGAGTTCAATGCAGTGACTGGGGCCCACCCTGCTCATTCTTGGGTCTCCACACCAGTGATGGGTGCTCATGGGGGCATTCGATTGCTGGGGTCAATGGTGGGTCTCTGCATTCCAGGCACCAACTTTCATTCTCATTCTTTGGCTACCTCCCTAGACCCAGTCATTTGCTTTTAAAACTCAGCAAGACTCTAATACCACTAGCATAAACGTTTGTTCTGCTAAATTGCTTTACCTGCAACACTAGTTTGTTTTGAGTCACACTAGACTGCTCTCGGGTCTACTCCTGACTTGGGGTAACTCCCAGCAACGCTGGCCCCCTGCCTCCTGCATGCAAGGCTTGTGCCCCAGCGCTTTGAGCTCCCTTCCAGACCCCTGAATATGTTAAAGAGAAGAATTCTTGTGCTTTATTTTAATGAGTTAAGAATTAAGAGAATGAGGGGCGGAGCAATAGGCCAGAGGGTAGGGCGTTTGCCTTGCATGCGGCCGGCCCATGCTGGCCTGGGTTCGATCCCCAGCATCCCATATGGTCCCCGAGCACCACCAGGAGTATTTCCTGAGTGCAGAGCCAGGAGAAACCCCTGAGCATTGCCAGGTGTGACCCAAAAAGTAATGAATAAATAAATAAATAAATAAATAAAAAGAATTAAGAGAATGAATAAGGAATAGGATAGTTGCTTCTTTTTCTCAGGTTGTGCATTCTAAGAAAAATTTAAATGTATTTTAAAGTATTTACTTTTACTAATAAATGGGTTATAAATTTGATTTATTAAAAATGAAACATACAAACAAAAACAGGAGCTGAAGCGACAAGACAGCACATCAAGTGTTTACCTTGCACTCGGCCGGCTGACCCTGGTTCAATCCCCAGCATCCCATATTATGAGCCTTCAGGAAGGGACATCTGAACCTAGAGCCAGGACTAGCCTTGAGCACTGCTGGGTGGGGCAAAAGCCCCTTCTTCCCCCACCCAACAAATAGCAAGGACAAATCCCAATCAAGTATTTAACATCAACTTCTTATTTAGCTCCTAGAAATGTGAGTTAGAGATTTGGAAGTGCCATTTATGCTCTCAGCAGGAGAGCAATTTGTTGGGCATATGACTATTATATAGAATCCCTTCACAGCGCTGTTGACAGCATACTCCTGATCCAAAAATGGGTAACCCACTCTCTAAAAAATCATTGTGATGTGAGGGAGAAAGCACCGGGTTAGGGTGTATGTCCCGCCTGGGCTTTTCCTGGTTTAGCGCCTAAGCCACATGGTCTCCACAGAGTCAGAGCTGCACAGTCTTTTTTTCTTTTTTGGGTCACACCCGGCAATGCTCAGGGGTTTCTCCTGGCTCTGCACTCAGGAATTACTCCTGGCGGTGCTCGGGGGACCATATGGGATGCCAGGGATCGAACCGGGCCGACATGGGCCGGCCGCGTGCAAGGCAAGCGCCCTACCGCTGGGCTATCGCTCCGGCCCCAGAGCTGCACATATTCTTGGCTCTCATGTTGAGCCACTGACTGGGTAAATATTGCTGGACATGGCCCTGGGAGCCCCTGGAACTACTTGGGACCCTTCCTACTCCCAACAAATGGTTAAAAAAACTTTAATAAAAAATTTTCACTTCCATATAATTTGAATAGAAAATGCTTTATAAGCAGCATGTTTTGCTGGAATTTGTACTACTGATGACTTTAATTTCTTTACTGGTTCTCGTGGAAGTTGGTCATCCACTTGTAACAAATGGAAGGAGGAGAGAAATGGATTTGGTTACATGTAGGAAATGCTGAAGGAAAGACTCCAGTTAGTATCTATGTATGAAAGACCCATTGATTTGAAATAAAGGCATTTTCTTCAATGTTAAAATAACTTTTCAATAAACAATATGATTTGTATCATACACATTTAAATGTCAATTTGTATGACCATCGTGACAATATTTATAAATCTTTAACAGTTATTTTAATAATGTTTAGATGACTTGCTGAAGGTTTTAACCAACAATAATCACTTGATCACTTGAAGTGATCAACAATAATAAAGGACAAAAATGAAGGTAGTCAGGTTTATTTTTTATATACTTGTCTACTATCACATTGATATGAGTTATAATTCTTGTTCTGATTAACATATAAATAAAGGAAACAAACATAGAGTGACATGTTCCTTATTTTAATAATCCCTTTTACTAATATCAAATCACATTATTGCTTCCAAACATAATTTTTATATCCAGATTTAAAATATTTTTTCTTCACACATTCTGTGTTACCTTTTATAATATCCACATGAATTTACTGGAAATGTGAAACACACCTCTTTTAGGAACGTTCTAGTTTCCCATAATATTGTCTAATATGATTAAGAACATTGGTGTTTCTAAATCTGGCCAACAAAGAAGAATAGTTGTATGACAAGTAAATATGTCTTGCTGGGAAAATGTTGCTTAAGGGATAAAATGGTTCAGCCAACAAATGAGTCAAAGAATTAAACATTAACAAAGGAAGATAACCGTCTCTAGAGTCAGAACTAACAGAGGATGCAGGTATATATAAGATCGGTGTTCGCTCAGTTAAATTCACAGGCAAAAGATGACTTCTTGGAATTTTCCAAAATTTAAAGCCATGAGATATCTTTTACTGTTATTTTTGTGCATTTTTATAGTTAGGTCACAAGCTAGCAAAGACTATGATTACGCTGAGGTGATTCTTCAAAATTATTATTATGTTTTTACTAATTTTAATTGTATTCCTAATATAACCATGTATATTATTTTATAAAATATAATAATCCTAATTACATGCTTACATTTGTTTTAAAGAAATTGACTTTGATTTTAGTTGTGAATTGAATTACCAATCTCAAGAAAGTCTTATTTAAGCCATATTATATAGCATAAATCAAATATTAATTTGTTGTTTTCTTGTTTCTGACCTTTACTATCCCAGGAAGAAGATAACCCTCAGGTAAGATGTGCTTTTCCACTCTACTTCTGAGCATTATTTTTATTTAGTTCTGGTATACATTAGAACAATTATAAGAATAAAATCTGAAAAATTTACAGATGATAAAATAATAGAATAATATTTTAGAGACAGATAAACTGGCAGCTTGGTAATTAGCGCAGAGGGATAAAATACAGCTCCTGTATTGTTGGATATTTGGAAATTGTATATAAAGGTCAAATAAACTAAATTCAATTATGCAGAGTAAAATTTAATTTTGAAGATTTAATCAGATATATATTTATTCTTATTATTACTGATTATGAAGCACACAACTAGACCAATATATTCATGTATAAAATATGCATATAATACTATATAAAAACTTATTCCTGTTTGTTTGAATATATAAAAATGTATGTATAATATAAAAGCAGGAGTAGAGAGATAATACAGCAGGTAGGGTGCTGCCTTGCCTGTTGTTGACCCATATTCAATCCTCAGACCTCCCAGGAGTGATTTCTAAGACTCCACGTACCTCCAGATGTGGCCAAAAAACAAACCAAAAAAACAATATTTACAGAAAATCACTTAGGGAAATGAATATATAAATAATTTTATTATCAAATGACTTGTGATCAGATTTCTTGTTATAACAGAATATTCCTCAGTGGAAATAAGAGTATACAATTCATATTTTAGTGAAGCAATTCATCTGGAATGTTTTGTTAAAATTTAAAGGAAAGCTAGATATCTAATATTAACCTACACAAATAAAAGATTGCTGTCTAGTTCATTGCTTTACTATGAAAAAATGTGAACAATGTTTAAGAATAAATTTTTGTAAAGTTATTGGCATTGATCATGGCTGAGGGTCAAACTCCCGAGCTTTGGACACTCATTTCAACTATAGTGGGTGGGAGGCAGGGGCTGGAATTAAGGATATTCAAACCCTAATTACAAACCAGCCTATTAGACAACCCAGAAGGGTGAATGGGAGGGGAGAATAGGAGAGAACATGCCCCAGATTTTTTTTTTAGGGCCACACCCGGCAATACTCAGGGGTTTCTCCTGGCTCTGCACTCAGGGAATTACTCCTGGCGGTGTTCGGGGGACCATATGGGATGCTGGGGATCGAATCCAGGCTGGCACAGGCCGGCCACGTGCAAGGCAAATGCCCTATACACTCTTTTTTTTTTTTTTTTTTTTTTTTTTTAAACATTTTATTATACCACCGTGAGATATACAATTACAAAGTTGCTCACGCTTGGGGGTTTCGGTCACACAGTGTTCCAGCACCCGCCCTCCACCAGTGCCCCTCAGCCACCACCCATGTCCCCAATTCCCTCCCCCTCCCACATCCCGCCTAAATGGCAGGTTCTTTATCTCCTCTCCTCTCCCTCTCTCTCTCCTCCTTCTCCCACACATTGTGGGTTGCACTACGATACACTTAGAAGCCATCATTTGTATTTTTTGTCTGTCCTTAATGCTCAGTTCTATGTTAGCATCAGAACTTTAGACATTTATTCACTCATGTTCCTTTCTCTATCTAAACCAACCTCTGACTCCCACACGCTTGTGGTAATTTCCACTTTTGGTAAGATCACCTAGTATATTTATGCCATGCAAATAAATGCAGTCATTCTATGTCTCTCCCTTTCCTTCTGACTAATTTCACTCAACATGATTCTTTCCATATCCATCCATTTATAGCAAAATTTCATAACTTCATTTTTTCTGACAGCTGCATAGTATTCCATCGTGTAGATGTACCACAGTTTCTTTATCCAGTCATCAGTTCTCGGGCATACTGGTTGTTTCCAGGTTTTGGCTATTGTGAACAGTGCTGCTATGAAAATAAAAGTGCGGATTGTGTTTCCGCTGTGCGTTTTGGCTTTCCAGGGTATATTCCCAGGAGCGGTATGGCTGGGTCAAAGGGGAGCTCAATTTCTAGTCTTTGGAGGAATGTCCATATTGTTTTCCAGAAAGGTTGTACAAGTCGACATTCCCACCAACAGTGTATGAGAGTCCCCTTTTCCCCACATCCACGCCAGCACTTGTTGCTTTTACCCTTTTGGATATGGGCCATTCTCTGTGGTGTGAGGTGATATCTCATTGTTGTTTTGATTTGCATCTCTCTGATGATTAGTGATGATGAGCATTTTTTCATATGCCTTTTGGCCATTCGGATTTCTTCCTTGTCAAAGTTTCTGTTCATCTCCTCTCCCCATTTTCTAATGGGGTTGAAATGCCCTATACACTCTTGAGGCCAACTATGTTTAGTAGTTTATACTCCAAAACCGATGATCTAGTTTTAGCTCTTTCAATTAATGGTCCTGATTAGCCTGAATATCCACATTATTTGTATTCATTTCTTTTTCTCTAGCGTAACTAAGACCACTAATGTTACTTCTCTAATGGTATTCTAAAATAAATAAGAATCTTTCTTCATTTAAATTTAAATTATAAAATCCACTGAATCATATTTATTAAATTGTAATTAAGCCTCATGGGATGTAATTTCCTTTAAAGACTATATGGTAATATAGTTAATATAAGGCAAACCTTCATATTGTGTTTTAGATTTTTACTTTATTATCTTTTAATATCTTTCATAATTATTTTAAATATGAGAAAGTTGTGTTTTTAAGATAAATTATCTAGAAAATTTCACAACAATAGTTTAACAAATTTTTTTGATAGAAGGTAAGAATAAATTTGGGATTAGAGACAAAATCATTTAAACTATACTATCTGGTACGTGTGGTATGAATATAAATAACAATGAGTATCTGCCATGTGTCAGATACTCTTCTTAGGATGTCAGATACGGTAAGCTATTTAATCTTTATAGCAGTTTTTCTTGGAAAGATATTATTATTACCCTTTTTTTTTTTTTACAAATTTTGTAATTACAGTTACAAGAAAACTGAGCCCAAATCAAGCAATAGGTTCAAGATATTTTTCCCAGGAAGGAGTAAACTTAAAACTTAAACACAGTGGGCCGGAGCAATAGCTCAGCGGGTAGGGCGTTTGCCTTGCACGGCTGGCCTGTGCCGGCCCAGGTTCAATCCCGGCATCCCATATGGTCCCCTGAGCACCGCCAGGAGTAGTTCCTGAGTGCAGAGCCTGGAGTAACCCCTGAGCATCGCCGGGTGTGACCCAAAAAGCAAAAAAAAAAAAAAAAAAAAAAAACTTAAACACAGTCTGGTGAATGCCCCTCACTCCTTACCAAACATGTTAGGTTGTCTTATTCCAAATTAAGTTCTAGGTGAATTTCTCGGTTTGTTTAAATAAAATCTTTCTTATCTATAAAACACAATTATACAATTACTTGTTTACTTGTCACTTGTCTTCCCATTGTTCATCGATTTGCTCCCGGGAACCAGTAGCATCTCCATACTCCTGTCTCTGTCTGTGCTAGCATAGCCCAAGGGCATCTGCTCCTCCAGGTACAGGAAGAGCCTCAAACCATTTGTTCAGATAATGGGAATTATCCAGTAGTATATCCAAATTAATAATCAATTCATAAAAGCTTAAAAATGTTATAGAAGATAACTAATCCAAGTGGTTTAAAACTATTTATTGTTCTAACAACACAGAATTTTGTGCTCCAATGTGTAAGTATCAAGACTTCATAATCTGATGGAGCTGTATTTTTAGGGCTTCACTTTTTAAAATTTTATTTATTTATTTATTTTGCTTTTTTGGGTCACACCCAGCAATGCTCAGGGGTTTCTCCTGGTTCTGCACTCAGGATTCACTCCTGGCGGTGCTCGGGGGACCATATGGATGCCGGGGATCTAGCCCAGGGCAGCACAGGCCGACCGCATGCAAGGCAAATGCCCTACCCGCTGGACTATCGCTCCGGCCCTAGGGTTTCACTTTAAAAACTATCTCAAGCTGGTGCTTGAGTGTTGGTTCAGTGGGTAGGCTTTTGTCTTGCATGAGAAGAACCCAGGTTTAGTCCCGGCACTGAACTCACCAGGAGTGACCTTGAGTGCAGAGCCAGAGTAAGCCCTGAGCACAGCTGAGTGTGTCCCCAAAACCAAACCAAAAACATAAACCGTTTCGGGCACAGTAACTGTTTTGGCAATTGCTCTACCATTCACTGAAGTGATTTACCAACAATGAAGTCAGTAGATGAACTAGAAGCAAATCATCACTCAGGATAAACCGAATAACTCATTTGAGGGTGCTGGAGTAACTTGTATTTGATTTCTGCTCTTATCGGATTTCTGCTTGGTTCTTGCAGCCATCACTGAATGTGCGTGGCCACCGTCCCGTTGATTGGAAGAGGGAAGAGGCTCCCAGCCTGAGACCTGCACCACCACCCATCAGTGGGGGTGGCTACCGTCTCGCCCAGCCAAAACTATCCTCCAAAAGAAACTGGAAAGGAAACCCCCAATGCAGGGGGCTGTCTTCATGCTGACCCAGACCTGGTGGGTGTCTGAGCTTTCCTGCTGTGATAGGTCTGACCTACCCCTTATCACAGAAAAGGCCTGGCTTCCTCACGATGCTCCATATATCATCACCGTTAGAGTACAGGACATTGCCTTTACCCTTGAACTTAGCCTAATAGTCATTGTTCCGCTAGTAAATTTTTCTTAGCTCACTATGTTCTGTGATAAGGATATAGTTTTCACAAGAATGTGATGATAACCTAAGAATCTAGGCTTTTACAAAAGAAACCCAAACAGCAAGTTTTTCTCTTGTTGGCTGATGATATGACTGAATTGTTATTAGGCACTTTTCCACAGACCTCTGCCACCCCAACTCCTTGTCTGAAACCTTCTTTCTTCTTTATCTGCAGGGAGTGTTGTGTCCTACCGGATGTCAGTTGCAAGATGCTTTGGTAAATCAGGAAAGAACCATCAAAACCAATATAAATGAGTTAAATAATGACATGGAGTCTCTTTCCCTGACTTCTTCTAATACCTTCCAGTCTATGACTGTGCTAAAAGAGATGTGGAGAAAAAGACAGAAGCAATTAAAAGGTAGGTGTCCTTGTAACTTCTTTAATCCTACAGCTCTTAGACTGCCATGGGATTGCACAGTTGTGAAGAGATTAGCATTTGGGTGAGCCTGTGTAGCATTCAGGCTGCCGTTGGTGTGAGCCTGCGTACCCTGAGGTCCTCACCTTGCCATCTTCATCTGCGACTTGCCAGAAAAGCACTATCCCACTCTTCTTTTTTGGTAGGGCATCAGAGAGGATGCATTTACTGGGAAAACATCACTGTGATTCTTGCATTTTAGTCTACAAGGAACTTGTCCTGACTCAAGTCAATGGCCACAGTGTAACACTTTGGCACTTATATACTTAGCATTCTAGGTTTGGAATATGTGCTTCCACCATGACATAGTCAAATGAATTGTGGAGAATGATGCCTAACCTTCGAAAGGAGAGCTTAAGCTTGATGGCTAATGGCGTGGTGTAGGTGTCAGCTGTGAGTGAGTTCCATATAGGCAGCTCTGCGGGTAACATGCACAGATTAGGATATTTTCCCAGAGCACTCTAAACATTGCTCCAATAAGATATCCAGACTCAACTCCACTTATTTGTGGCAAATACAGAAATCTAGTGGATGCACTTAATCAATGGTAAACTTCTGAATGGAAACCCTAAATGCTGTTAGGTCCTTTCCTACTCACCAAAGAAATAACTTTTGGTTGTATTTATTTATTGTGTTGTATTTAGTTACTTATTGCATTGTATTTATTTATAGTGCATAATTTTTAGCTCACACCTAAGGTTAATCAGCAGTGTAGTAGCTAAATTATGTTAATATGTGTATACCGGGCCGGAGAGATAGATAGTACAGCAGATAAAGCATTTACCTTGCATGCAGCTGACCTGGGTTCGATTCCCTGACATCCCATATGGTCCCCTGAGCGCCACCAGGAGCAAATCCTGAGTATAGAGCCAGGAGTAACCCCTGAGTATTGCCGGGTATGACCCAAAAATAAAAAAATAAAGTGTATACCATGGGCCACTAATTTCCCCAAAATACCACTACATGTCATGGTTTCCCAACCATAGCTCAGTAACTATTATTTCCAAAAAATTAAAAATCACAATGATAATTTTGAATATCTTTGGTTTAAAATGGGAATAAACTGCTAATTATTCCTACCTAATTTCTTTTTTGCAGAGAATGAATTTGTAATAGATGAATATTCCTCAGCACTAGAAAATCACAGATTATATATAGATGAAACTGTGAATAGTAATATTCCAACTAACCTCCGTGTGCTCCGTTCCATCCTGGAAAACTTGAGAAGCAAAATACAAAAATTGGAATCCGACGTTTCAACGCAAATGGATTACTGCCGCACCCCATGCACCGTCAGCTGCAATATTCCTGTCGTAACTGGCAAAGGTGACAAGCTAATAGGCATATTTCTTCAAATTTTCAGAATCACTTCATCTCTGAAGATAAAAATACCAAAGAAAAGAAAATCCAGTAAATTTCTCCAATAGATTTTAATGGCATTAAGGACATGGTAAAGATAGCCTTAGTTTATCTCATGTAGATAAAGATATCTGTCAGTTTATTTTTTGTTTAAAAATTATGCAGTCACCATGAAGCACAAAGTTGTTCGTGACTGTGTTTCAGGCGTACAATGTTCCTACATAGGTCCCTTCACCAGAGTCCACTTCCCTTTCCATTGCCCCGAAGTTTTCCTCCCACCCACGAACGTTCCAGTTTTCTATGAGCAGAATGTAAAGTGCGGCAGTAGTAGCTCTGGGTGTACACTACACTCATCTGACTGGCTTGATCAGGTATGACAACCCTTGGGGTAGGAGTTTCTCCATCTTACTCCTCTGGCAGCTTGGGAATATCCCGACACAAGAAATGAAAAAGGACTTTTATCTCTGCTGAATTGACTTTCTGTAAAAAGTAAGATTCATTCTCTATAGCATAGTATTAAATATCTAAATAATTGATTCCTTGGTAACCTATGCAATCAGTTATGAATTGATGACCAAAAAACCAAGTAATTGTGCTATAGTTCTCTGAATATAATATGCTATTTTATGTTACAGAATGTGAGGAAATTATCAGGAATGGAGGTGAAACATCTGAAATGTATCTCATTCAACCCGAAAAATCTATCAAACCATATAGAGTATATTGTGATATGAACACAGAAAATGGAGGTATCTGATGGTCTTTGATGTACTTATCTGTATGCTTTGAAATCATACCAAAGGAATTAAAACCTAGATTTAACATAATTAAAAATGAACCATTTGATTTGGAACTCACTCTGATGTTTTAGAATTTATAAAATACTTATACTTCATAATTTGGGGGTAAGATTTTCTATTTTATAATTTCCCAATTACAACTTAAAATTACACTTGTAATTTCCAAAGCTTTAAAAAATCCCTCTCATATGTATTCCCTTATCATGTCTGTTTTGTAATGGTAAATATGGGCATAATAGATATTAAGTTGGGAGGGAACTCAGTCCCTCAAAGCAATGTTGTTTGCTATTTCTTAGTATGCGCTGTCTTTGTTTCTGTGAACCCAAGGATGGACAGTTATTCAGAACCGGCAGGATGGCAGTGTTGACTTTGGCAGGAAATGGGAACCGTATAAACAAGGATTTGGAAATATCGCAACTAATGCAGATGAGAAAAAGTACTGTGGCGTACCAGGTAAAAGCTGGGGTATAAAATAAAACCATTCTATTGAAATACTTTTACTACTTAATAATGTTGATTTGAGAGTGTATTCTTAGGAGTTTGGGAGAGGTTCAGGGTACTTTATATAAATTGTGGAAACATTAGAGATAAATCTATATATTATATATAATATATAATATGTAATATATAAACTGATATATACCCGGATGTGCTCAGTGGTCACTCCTGGCTCTGCACTCAGGAATCACTCTTGACTGTGATTGAGGCACCATATGGGATGTTGGGAATTGAACCTGGGCCGGTCACATGCAAAACAAGCACTGTACCCACTATACTATGTCTTTGGCCCCATGTTTTTTTATATTTTGGTGAGATTTTCATTTCCTTTTCTCTTTTAGGTGAGTATTGGCTTGGAAATGATAAAATCAGTCAGCTTACCAGGATGGGTCCGACAGAACTTTTGATTGAAATGGAAGACTGGAAAGGCGATAAAGTGAAAGCACTTTATGGAGGATTCACTGTACAGAATGAGGGCAGCAAATACCAAATCTCAGTGAACAAGTACAAAGGCACAGCTGGCAATGCCCTCATGGATGGAGCATCACAGCTGGTAGGAGAGAACAGAACTATGACCATTCACAATGGCATGTACTTCAGCACCTACGACAGAGACAACGATGGCTGGTAGGTGTCCTGCTTTGCTCGTCTGCTTTAAAAGCCAATAGTAGTCTAGTGGCTTGGAATAATTGATAATAGCAAAGTGTTATTAGTTCTGTCATTTCTGGGGGGTATTCGCATGTATCAACCACTGTAGCAAGCTCCTGAAGAGGTACCCAGTCTATGGTCCTAATATCTCATCCTTTGGATCGTTCCAGTGACCCCAAACCCTACTGGGGAGGTGTCACCCTCTTTGGCAAACACAGTGAGTCAAAATTATGTCATCCATAGGTTTTCCATCATTATTGTCATTTCACAGATGATGGCTAGAGAGATTAAGTAATTTACCCTCTGTTGCACAACTATCAGAAGGTAGAACTGGAATTAGTTACTTTCTGAGAGGTGAATATTTAGATAAGATTTTCCATCTCTTTAAATTAAGATGCATAGTAAAAAAAACTTCATTATGTGTCCTTTAGCTTCTGTAAGACTAAGGAATTTGAAAGCTACCTCTTCAGTGTAAAGTAACACATCTGATCAGTAGATAAACTTCCCCTGTAGGCCCATTTCTCTGCCTTTCTTGCTGTTGACCACAGAAAGTTTTTGGTGCACTGTACTTGACTTGGAGCCCAGAGGGAAGGACTCTATCAGATGCAAAACTCCTCTGTATCCTTTGCAAAGAACAAAGCACACAGCACTGAAATACTACTAACTCCAACCCCCTTTCTTTCAGGCAAAATGCAGATCCCGAAAACAGTGTTCTAAAGAGGATGGCGGTGGTTGGTGGTACAACAGGTGTCACGCAGCCAATCCGAATGGCAGATACTACTGGGGTGGCCAGTACAGCTGGGACATGTCAAAGCATGGCACAGATGATGGGATGGTCTGGATGAACTGGAAGGGCTCTTGGTATTCATTGAAGAAGATGTCGATGAAGATCAGACCCTTCTTCCCACAGCAATAATGCCCCCAGTAGAGATTTTTATTCTATATAAAACAGCATTTTTGTACTTCTAGCCTGGAATTTTCTTTCACATATTTCCCTATAAAACTGCTGACAAGTTGTGAGTGTGGCTTTTTGGAAAGGTGTTTAGGAGAACAAAATTAAAAATACCTCACAATTTTCTTTTGCATTCTTCATTTATGTTGCTTACCAACAAGTAACTAAAAGAATAATTGTGAGAGTGTTCCTAAGTGTATTTCATCTGTGAAGTTTCAAATGAAGTTTCTTTATCCTTCTAGAAAAACCTTGAGGTAAACTTTGAAACTTGTGGTTAAAAATCTACTCTTTAAAACGCTATTTATTTATGTAAGATCTGTCAGAGAAACTTTGGAAAAGGTACATTAAAGCAGTATCTGTCGCAATAAATTTGTTTTTTTGCTTTGTAATTCATAGGACCAATCAGTTAGACTTTGAACAGGCAAGAAAAGAGACGCATTCACAGTTTCAATTTCCCAGTGAATTGGCACTGAACTTCTGAGGATTCAAAGCCTACAAAGCTGCTGTTATCAATCGTACCAAAACATTAAGTTTACTGAACTTAATTTGAGGCTTGCTTTGCACATGGCTACACCAGAACCAAAGCAGAAGTGGAACGTCTGTTCTTCCTACTTGTCCCCCAAGAACTGAGTATATCAAGTCAGTGTTTTACCTTGACTTCTCACACATTTCACTCCAACTTCCCTAGCGAGCTAATGACCCAGTGTCCTCCGTCCCTGAGACCGTTTCCCTAGTGAAATCATTCCCACTGATCTTCATAGGACATTACTGTCCTGAAGCTCATCCTCTTTATTAATACTTTGCTTCTAAACAAACATTCTTGATTTTTATAGTGAGAAAGCTGCCACTCTCTTATTTTTATACATTTTTATCGAGGCACTGTAATTTATGATAGTATCAGTAATAGAGTTCCATACGCATAATTTTACAATAGTGCACTCAGCAGTAGAGTCTCAGCATCCCCCACCAATGTGCCGCGCCTCCTCTGACCCACTTTACACCCCCTGGTAAACTCATTTCTGTTGGCCAAACCTCAGGTTCTGTTGCCGTTGGCTACCTGTTATTCCATTACATACTCTTTCCATCGCCCATGGGAGAGATCATTCTGTATTTATCCCCCCTTTTCGTCACTGTCTCCATTCAGCAAGATACCCCTCTGGTCTGTCCATGTAGAGGCTGCCACTGTCTTAATTTTCACCTGAACTTACTTTGAATTTGACCTGGTTTTCCTGCAATAAATTCTATCCTATCCATTCTGCTAAGCCCATGATGATACTGTCTCACATGTATGGTCCTAAATTTGGAAAGTTCTGACCAAGTTACCTTCCTGATGATACCAGCTCCTTGCCACCGAAACATTAAACTCCAAATTCCTCAGTTGGGAAAGAACATTGTTTACCACTTGATCACAGAAACAACTCTGGCCCCCATCCATTTGCATCATGCTGAGTTATTACCATTCCAGAGAGGGTGAGCTCCTTTCATACACGGCTGCTCCTGGTTACCAATCACAGAGTCCAACATCATCTGACAAATGGCCACTCATGTTCAAGCTTCTCTTGAATTTGCCTATTTCTCACATCTTTCCCTAAATATAAAAAAAGAACTAAAACCTGTTTATCTTTGATTCCAGAATTATTAGCTAGACATGAAGACAGATTTTCACAAATTCACACGTGTTGGATGACTAAGTCCATGACTCTCATGATCTTAACTACCCATAAAAATACATTGAGAGGGGCTGGAGTACAGTGGTAGGGGATTTCCCTTGCATATAGCCAACCTTGGAACCTGGGTTCAATCCGGCACCCCATGAGGTCCCCTGAGTCCCTGAGTAGTGATCCCTAGGTGCAGAACCTAGTGTAAACCTTGAGTAATCCCCAGTGTGGCCCAAAGCCAACAAACAAAAACAGAACAAATAAGAGCATATATAAAACATGGGGGAGGGGTAGAGTACGGGGCAGATAGCACCAGGATTAAGGAGTTTGCCTTGCATGCAACTGATTCCGGTTTGATCCAACTCTACATTGTTGTCTCCTGAGCACTACCATCAGTGATCTCTGAGCACAGAGTCAAGAGCATGCCCTGAGCACCATCAGCTATGGACCAACAAATATACGTAGAACATGTTTTCCAAAAAAGCGTATATAGAAAATCAATATGCAGAATGTTCAAGTTGAAGAATTTTTTGGGGGCGGGCAAGAATGAGTATAGCTAAAACCTATTGAATCGTGTAGGAGAGTGGCAGGAACCAAATCAGATAATCCCCTCAGAATTATGCTGACTTACAGAGGAGATAGGGGCTCCCTAGAGCTTAAAGTAAAACTACAGACTAAAAGCCACTAAAGTAAGTTTAACCTAAGAGTAAATTATTAGTTACTATGTAAGCTGCAGAAACACAGATACCACTCCTGAGTGAAATAGCAATCTATTGAGAAAGAAGTAAACCTTCTTTCTTCTCACATCAAGATTTGCCTACATTTCTGATTTTTGCCTCTTCAACATCACCATTGGAGGTATAAATAAAAGCAGTAGTGTCCCTCTTCTGAATATATACAACGCCGTCTAGTGGTTGGCAAAGTCAAACTGATTGTGTCATCTTTGGAAAACACAATGACTAATCCTTTAAAAAATATAAGTGGAAATATAGCACAGTGGGTGGAAAGGTGTCTGCCTTACGGTGCTGATCTGGGTTAGATCCCTGACAGTGCACATGGTCCCCAACACCCACAAAGGAATCCCCTGAGTGCAGAGCCATAAATTAGCATTGGGCACTGTCAGATATGCCCATATACATATGCAGATAGACAGACAGACAGACAGACAGACAGACAGATACAGATATAGCTATCTCTCTAATCTCTGAGGGTGGAGTGCCTATCTTGTGTGGGCCAGACCCTGAGTTATGAACCCTGAGCACTGCTGGGTGGGGTCTGGGTGACTCTCCACACTGTTAGGCTCAACAGTCCCATATCATCAGGCCTGAGCACTGAACTAGTTACCAGACCTTCACTATGGGGCCATGTATTGCCAGGAGTGACATATCTAATTTTGATGTTAACACTAAGCAGTTAAGATATTGTTTTATTTTTTCACATTATCCTGCACGTTTTAGCCTTTGAAGTTTTCACAATGTCATGAAAATCATTGTTACTTAGTATTCATCTATAGTGCCACTTATTACAATGTTTTTAATGATTGTCATATATTCCATGATATGAATACTCATTTTCAAGAAAGTGTCTGCTCCTTGATATTTAGGTTTTATCTTTTCCTAATACAAAATTAAAACTTTATATATAATTTATAAAACTTTATATATTTAGATATATATTTCTATATAAATATATACTACATAGCATGCATTCTTATCTATTTCCCCCTTTTTTTTTTTTTTTTTTGCTTTTTGGGTCACACCCGGCGATGCTCAGGGGTTTCTCCTGGCTCTGCACTCAGGAATTACTCCGGCGGTGCTTGGGGGACCATATGGGATGCCGGGGATCGAACCCGGGCCGGCACAGGCCGGCCACGTGCAAGGCAAACGCCCTACCCGCTGGGCTATCGCTCCGGCCCCTCTATTTCCCTCTTGAATAAATTCCTTAAACAGAATTGCTTGTAAAATAACAGGTTTGAACATTATAAAGGTTTTTAAAATATATATGCACTGTCAGTAGGAAATATCAGAGACCTGTGTCACCTTACTTCATGACACAGAAGTGCCTATTTTTTTTTTTTTTTTGGAATCAAACAGGTTTATTCTTCTCCCTTAAACACAACAGCTGGTTTCTGCCTACAATTATTGTTTAAGACGAGAGAACTGCAGACACTGGCTCACGGAGTGGTGGAGGATGCGGCTAGTCTTGACCACGCGGGCGGAGTTGTGAGGGCTGCGGGGCTGGTACCTGGGGCTGCAGGTCAGTCAACCTTCTCCAGGAAGGCTCGGCAGCATCTCAGACACTGCTGGTAGACGGTCTCAAAGTCAGCGTCATTGCCATAATAGGGGTCTTCAATGATGGTCTGCTTTTTGTGGGTCATAGCTCCCAAGTAGCTCAATTTTAGCTTTGCAGTTTTCAACTTGATTACTTTTTCTATTCAAATCTCTCAGATTACTTTCATCCATACATAGTATATAGTCAAACGTGGCAAAGTCTTCTTTGGTAATCTGTCGGGCAATGTGATTCATGGGCACATCATGCTTCTTCATGCAATTCTGCCCTCGATAATCAGGAGGGTTTCCTATTTCATATGTGGAGGTCGCTGCACTGTCTATTCTCCATTTATCTGAAACATTCTGATCGCTCACAAGTTTTCTGAAAACTGCTTCTGCAATGGGCGATCGACAAATATTACCCAGACACACGAACAACACGGACTTGGGTGCCGGCTCGGCCATCTTCCCGCAGCGTCGTGACCGCCAACGGCAGCCAGAAGTGCCTATTTTTAATTTCTCTTTTTCCTCCTTATGATAAACATGAGTCCTGGTGGTGGGTGTGGAGCAGTAAGTCCACAGCCTGAATCACTAATGCTATGCCATTGTAAATAATGATGCCCAGCATTTTTTAAAAAAGAAGAAAAACTTTTTGAAATTCTAAAGAAACAATAAGGAAAACATTGCTGATAATTGCATTCATTTTTACCTTTTAAATCACTAGTGGGAGTAAAAGGTTTTACAATGTTTAATGACTAGTTTGCTATCTTTCAAGAATTCCCTTTCCATTTTTATAGTACTTTTAATTTTATAAATTATCTTTCATATAAATTATTAACAACTTTTTATATGAATTCTTAATAATTTTCATATATAAAGAATAGCAATAAGGAACATGATATAAACCCCTAATTATTCAAACATTTAATTTTGTGAGTGATTAAACTGCTTATGAAAAGTTTTACTATGTAACCATTTTCTCCTCCCAATGAGGACGTAGCCAATAACAGATGCATTTTCAGTTGTTTCTTTTTATTAAATTATTTCTCCAACAATATTTCATTTTGTTTTTCAGTCCTGTGTTCGGAAAGGCCAGGATAGCTTAATGAATACCTCTCTGTCCTTCACCTAGATTCACCATGTATTGGTGAATTTGCTTTCTCACTCAAAAGAAGACACTTGAAATGCTGTTTTGAAACAGTTTTGTAGGCAGGCGACCTTGGGGACATAGACCTATTATAGATAGAGTCAAAGGTTGATTTAGCAAATATTTTCTAGAGCACTCTGTTGCAATCAATACAGTGTCACTTTTGGCAGAGAGGGGAGGAATGAAAAGATCTGTCTCTGTTTAATGCAGAGCATTTCCCAGTTCAAATGGCAGCCTCTCTTTAATTTCTTTATCTCTGTGGATTGGAACTGTTGGTTTTAGTAAGGAAGATGGAAGACATTTCATTTAGTAAGGAAAATGGAAGATTAGTCTTTTGTTTGTTGTTGTTTTGGGGTCAGGGCTGACTCTAGGCTCTGTGCTGGGGGATCACGCCTCAAGGTGCTCAGGGCACTATGTAGGATGCTGGGGGTCCAACTCTCTGCATACAGGCAAGGTGCCTTTTCCCCTGTACTATCTCTCTTAGGGGCTTTAATTCAAAAGTTTGTACTGGGTTGTTATTATATACTAGATGAGGAGTTTTCAAACTTTTTTGGTCTATCACCCCTTTTTCAGAAACAAAATTGCTCAGCCCTCCTTTGGAAATCTACCTTCTTCTGTTAGGAAACAAACAGAAAGTGCCCTGCAATTACACAGAAGTTAATACCAACCCCCTTTCTTCTGGGGGTGGGAGCTGAGGGCAATGCCACCCATTTTGAGACACACTTCTCTAGATGTTGGGTGAAACACTGAAAATAAAATAGTTACCATATTAGGAACGTTAAAGTCAGTCACAGGATAAAGGGCGAGTACTAAACCTCCAGATGTACAATCAAAATTAGCTAGATGTATTTAACATTTCTTACTCTGGCTTGAAATCCTCAATTCAGCTTTTTCTTCTCTAGAATAAGCTCTTAAAAACCATGTTAAGTTTCAGACAAAACTTTCAGGTTTCTATTATTTGATCAGTAATTCAATTGAATTCATGAATTCAATTATAGGTTGTTTGAGATGGACAAGCTGATAGAACTTGAAGACGAAGAGAATACAGAGAAAGGATAAAGGAGAATCATGAGTAAGAGGACATATAGCTTTTTTTTTTAATGAAAGAAAAAATTCTAACATGTGATATAGTAGCAAAATGAAATTCAAATAGTAAGCAAATGCAGAAATAAATGTAAATCTAAAAATGTAAGTATAAATCACAAATGTGAAATTATAGATTAAAAACTCACCTATTTATAAAAATATACTGCATGATTAAAGAAGTCTGTGAAGAGACTACAAGCATGTAAAACAATGAATTTTAAAGAAGATATAAAATTGGGTTGATAAGTTCTTTTATTGTAGAAAGTCTTCAAAACAACAAAGAAAATGTGATGCACAGCAAGGAAAATCATCTGCAAACAGAAAAGACAATCTAGAGAATGGGAGAAAATACTTGCATAGCATCTACCTAATAAGGCACGAACATTCAAAAGATATGAAGAATTCATACAACTCAATAGCAAATAAAACATTCCATCTGAAATGGGCCAAGGATCTGAATGAAGATATTTTCCAAAGGAAACAAATATGATCAACAGATACATAAAAATGATGAATATCATTAATCATGAAAGAATGCAACCAAACCACAATGAGGCTAAACCTCACCACTGTTAGATCAAATACAGTCAAAAATATAAGAAACAACAAATGCTAACAAGGATGTAAGAAAAAGGAACTCTTGGGAAACACTGGTGGAACTATAATACATTTGGCTCAAAATAAAAAATTGGGCTAGAGATGTGGCTCAGTCCAATGTCTGTGCCTTTGTGTTAGAGCCATGGGTTTGATACCTGAGACCACACAACCCCCAAAAAAAAAAATTACGCTGCCTACAAATGAACCAGCAAGTCTACTTCTGGGTATTTATATGAAGGTTATAAAAACACTGACTCAAAAGTCATTTGCATTCCCCTTTTATTCGCAGCATTGTTTACAACAGCTAAGATCTGGAAGTAATCTAAGTGTACAGTAATGGGTGACTGAACCAGCAAGAGGTAGTAAGACGGAAATCTTGCCATTGCAACAATATGCACTTTGCATGGCATGATGTAAAATAAAATAAGCCACACAGATATCACATGATTTCATTTATATGTGAACCTAAAAAAATACTCAGAAGATTCAATATAAAATTCCAAACCTGTGTAGGTGAAAAATGCTTGATTATCTTCACCTATAAGGCATTTACCAAAAAAATGAACCATTTTTTGTCATTTGTCTTGTTCTGAGAAATTTGGAAATAGTAAAATAAAATAGAACAGTCTGTGAAACAGTTGGAAAATAGTAACTAGAAAATGATCCACCCTGGTACATTAAAAAAAAAAGACATTTTCAAATACTTGTCTAAGGAGCCCCTAGACCAATAATAAAAATGAAGTGAAACGGGGCCGGAGCGATAGCCCAGCGGGTAGGGCGTTTCCCTTGCCGGCGGCCTGTGCCGGCCTGGGTTCGATCCCGGCACCCCATATGGGCCCCCCGAGCACCGCCAGGAGTGATTCCTGAGTGCAGAGCCAGGAGTAACCCCTGAGCATCGCTGGGTGTGACCCAAAAAAGCAAAAAAAGAAAAAAAATGAAGCGAAATTGAAAGCACTTTTTCTAGTTGTTATTAATCCTTTTTCAATAAACCCAAAATCTAAATAAATGAGGAATGTGTGGGCTTCAGATTCAGAGTCATTCTTCCCTCTTGGGTTCCAATTATGAATCAAAAATATTATGGAATAGTAAAATATCACTTGATCACTTGAATCCCGTTATTCATCGATTTGCTCGAGCGGGCGCCAGTAACATTTCCATTGGACCCTATTACGTGCCAATGTAGCCCAATGGCATCTGGTTGATTCAGGAATATGAAGAGCCTCAAACCGTTCCTTCAGGGTCTTAACAAGGAAGTCTATAGTAAAATATTCCATAATATAATATATAATATGGAATATAAAAAATTTCATCTCTCCCTATTGCAGTTCATCAGTAAAGGCACAAAATGAGAGCCTACTACTGAGAGTATCCCACCCGCATGGCAGAGCCTGGCAAGCTACCTGTGTTGTATTTGATATGCCAAAAACCAGTAACAAATATAGACCTCATTCCCATGACCTGAAGGAATGGTTTGAGGCTCTTCATGTTCCTGGTGCAAGCAGATGCCCTTGGGCTACACTAGCATGTGACAGGAAGTATGTAGCTTGAGCATATCAATGAACAACAGGAAGACAAGTGATACAAGTGATACAAGTGATAAAAAAAATTTCACATTTCCTATATCTATTTGGTGGAGGAAAATGTGAGTGTAAACAAACTGGACATAAAGACAGCAAGGGGCTCTGGTCTCTAACAAATGAAACAGCTTCAATGTTAAAGAAGGTTTTACCCAGTTATGCAAAGATTTGGAAGCATATCAATTACTAATACCAAGAATTTTCAGTTGCACATAAGGAAACGCAAGAATACTGGCATTTCATATGTGACTCATGCAAACTTTCATGCTAATCTTCCATCTGTTCCCAGCTTCTGACCCTAACCTTAGTTTGTTTCCTTCCTTCCTTCCTTCCTTCCTTCCTTCCTTCCTTCCTTCCTTCCTTCCTTCCTTCCTTCCTTCCTTCCTCCCCTCCCTCCCTCCCTCCCTCCCTCCCTCCCTCCCTCCTTCTTTCCTTCTTTGAAGAAAGGATGCAGATAGAAACTATGCATGTGAGGGGAATGCATTATCATTCCAAAGCACTGGGGTTATTTCCATGTAAATTTTAAAGCTAAATGGCAAATAATTCATACTAGAAGATATAAATGCAAGTGGTATCGGGAGTCATACCCACAGATATCAAAGATGCGAATAAGATATAAACCAATGTAAATATGCTGAACTTGTGAAAATGGCCTGGAGATATTTTAAAATTTCTCACTTCCAGTAACAACTAATAAGTCACAGAGTACTTTGTTCTAGGTGGAAAATGAAGCGAACGAAGGCTCTGGGGACTGCCTGCTCATGTGCAACTTCAATCTGTCCTTCCAACAGTGGCAAATATTTTTTAGAAGATTTTAAATGCGATTTTTTGATGCTTTTGAAACAAACTGATTTTGGCCCAAAGAAGTTAAATGTGCTTTACGGTTTTGGAAAATTAAAGACCAAATCTTCCTCTTTTCTGCTGCTCTGCCCTTGTCTCTGACCGATTTGCTCGCTCAGAGACAAGACTGTTCTCTGCAGATCTGCAAGCCCCTTTACAAAGGCCACTCACTGTTGCCCGACATGAGGCGGTTAGTAACCGAAAAACTGGTTTTTAAAGGATGCAAACAGAATGGATGAAATAACTTGCACTTTGGGGGATGCGATGGATGAAGACCACAGCCTTGGAGGGCTGCGGGAGGCTGCAAAGCGGCGCCTCCTCCCACCTGACTCAGTTTCCCGGAGGGGCTGAAAACCCCACAGCGCTATAGAAATACTTTTCATTTTTTTTTACAAAAAAAAAAACAACCTATTATCACTTTATTGTGTCTCGTTTACATTCAGCTACAGTACAGAGAAGACTGAAATAGCACCTGGGAAGTTTCGGGGGAGGGACCCCGCTGCCTCGGGCCCCGGGGGTCTGCTACTGCGGTGCCAGGGGGCCGGATTTTCATGCGAACGACCCTGAGAGAATAATCGGCCCCGCGGAAGGGGGCCCAGACCACCCCGTTCTCCACCTCGTAGGGGCTGTTGTCCCGGGGGTCGTAGGAGCCGCCCGGGTAGTAGACCCCGTTGAGGTTGGCGGCCTGGCAGCTGTTGTACCACCAGCCGCCGCCGTACACCTCGGCGCAGTTCTCCTCCCAGCGGTCCGCGTCCCGGTCGAAGGTGCTGAAGCGCATCCCGGCGTGGGCCGTGAACTCGGCGCCCTCCTCCTCCGAGCCCTCCTGCAGCGCGTCGCCCGCCGTGCCGCGGTACGCAGACACCTGCAGCCCGTAGCCGTCGGCCTCCGGCCCGACCCGGAAGTGATACTCTGCGTACGCCCCGCGCCCCGCCCAGTCCTCCAGTTCCACCCGCAGGGGTGGCGCCCTTCCGGGTTAGTAAGTGGAGGTGGTCGTTGCCTAGCCAGAAGTTTCCTTCCCCCTTGTCATTCAGGCTGCCGAAACCTCGCTTGTAGTCTTGCCAGGTGCGGTTAAAATTCAGGGATCCATCCATTCTCTGCTGGATCAAAAGCCATCCTCCCAAACCGGTCTCTTGATCGCAATAAACAGAAAAAATCTTACTGGATCCGGTAGGTTGATATTGAAAATGCCACTTTGGGCACCTGAAGGATGTGTTTGAAGGACATCATGACAGTCTAAAAAAAAAATTAAGCTGGTTGGAAGAAGTTATTCTCACTTAATTTGACCGAGATAGGCATGGCCCAGATTAAAGACGACAGACACTGGCTTTTTTTTTTTTTTTTTTGCATTTTTTTGTCTGTATTTAATGCTCAGTTCTATGTTAGTATCAGAACTTTAGACATTTATTCACACATGTTCCCTTCTCTATCTAAACTAACCTCTGACTCCCACGCTTGTGGTACACTTTGAAAGATCACCTAGTATATTTATGTCATGCAAATAAATGCAGTCATTCTATCAGACACTGGCTTTTTAGCACGTCTTTCCCTTGGGAAAAAGAATGCACTGGCTGACACTATAGTGGGATTTTCTGCGAGTGGAATTTACGCTTACACATCGCAAAGAGAATTTCCTCCGTGGATTGAATCTTACTATCATGCGCCAATTGATAGCAAGTAACCGACTAAGATATCTAGGCATCTTTTCCTACTCATCTCAATGTCAACTGAGACACACTCTAAAAATATCATTATGCGTGGCAATTCCAAGAGCGCACATTTTGGATGTGAAAGAATTTGGTTAAACAACTCAAAATCGAAGTTTCAGAAGGACCCGTTCGTTCACTGAACATGTGTTTATTGAAGGATGACTCTCTGCAATGCTGGGCATTTGGGAATACAGAGATGAACACAATAGACAAAGTCCCTGCCCCGTGGAACTTACAGTCTAGCGTGAAAAGCAAACCAGAAAGGGTAATTTCCGTGAAAGATGCTTAGGGAAGAGGTGCAATGTGCTAGGGAACACAGGGCTGGAGTAGACTTAGTTTAGGGGCGCAGGGGAGGGCCTCCCCAAAGGAGAAGTGTGGATACCTCTGGTAGCGCGACCTTTTAGTCTGGCCTCTTCTCGTGGAAGTAGTTCTCCGGGCTTCTTCGTGATCCTTTACACTTTCAGCCTCATCTCCCAATTTCAAACTCTTGGATTCAACTGTGGAGCTTCCTCTGCTACTGGTTATCGTCTTCTTGCTGTAAGTTGAAGTCTTACTACTGGTAGGTAAATTAGGGACCCCAAAATGGAGGCGAGTCACTTTCTATGTCTCTGAAGATGTCAGAATCTGAGTCCATCGACTGCCTCCTACTCTCAAAATTTTTTGGTCATCTCTGCGAATGCCTTTCCAGTTGAGTCAGTGCCAAAGAAGTCACGTATGTCAGAGTGCCCAGTATGGAAATTGTCTAGGCTACCCCTGCTGGGGAATGTAGAGTCTGTCTCACCACAGTCAGCACCATCTTCTGAGGTGATCACTTCTTTGTTAACTTCCTTGCGACCGTCTGCACCAATCACTGTCTTAGTAACAACTTTGGAGCATGAGCTACAGTGATGGAGCTGCTGCCAGGCCTCTTCTCGTCACCAATCAGAAGTTCTCTCTCTCTCTTAGAAGTGACCAGTTTACCTGTGCTTTTCTTTGCCCCTGCATTTACACTTCCTGGTACCTCTTCAAAGTTGCCCCAGTCTGGTTCAGTTGGCCTGATGTTTCCATGTCCTAAGCTATCTGGCCTATAACTTCCAGGTCGAGAGCTACCTGGGTTCCATGAGCCAGTAACACCAGGTTGAGAACTATCAGGATTCCAAGAGCCAGTACCGCCAGGTCGGGAACTATCAGGATTCCAAGAGCCAGTACCATCAGGTCGAGAACTATCAGGGTTCCAGTGTCCAGGGTTTCTGGGGCCTTCTGACCCTGATCCTGCTCCATGAGGAGAGTCTCCTCGGGAGGGCCCATCTTTGCCAGTGTTCTCTAACGTCATCCTCATCTGCTTCATTTCCATGAGTGACTTCCAGTCTTCAGGGCCCTTCTGAAGCTGGCTCTTGAAATTTCCAGGAATCAGCTCTGGAACTTGACTCATTTTTATCACTGGTAAGACTTGCCTATCTCTCGAGGGATGTAGATTTATGCCCATAACCTGCTCAAGTTGCTTCTGCTGGTCTTCATAATCTCTTAGGTTTGTCTCTCGGTTTAAAGTCCTACTGCAGGACCCTTTGCAAGATCGAATCTTAATATCAATGTCCACCTGTAGAGAGGGAGGAAAAAGATGAGGGGGAAAAGGTAAATAAAAAGCAATCAACTGTAAAAAAAATAAAAATAATAATAAAAAATTAAAAAAAAACAAAAAAAAGCAATCAATTGTGCCTATTGAGTTTTTAGCAGTTCTTTATCTGTTTTGTTTTTGTTTTTTTTCAAGCGGGCTTCATTGGTTTGCCAGGACTTGGAGGCCTGTCCTGACACAAACCAATACTGTTTGTGTCATTCGCAGTGAAATGCATGCTGGGCTAGCCTGGGGAACAGTTGGAGGGCTCAGATTCATCTTAAAACTACAAGCGAGTAAGGTGCGATTTCTTTTTTTTTTTTTTTTTACAATTAAAAAAGTTCATGTTTGGGTTTTGGTCATACAGTGTTCCAGCACCCGTCCCTCCACCAGTGCCCATCTCCCACCAACAACATCCCGGTTCCCTCCCCCTCCCCCAGCCCTGCTCCATGGCAGGTTCTTTATTTCTTTGCCTTTCTCTCTCTTTCTCTTTTCCTTCCCTTCAGACTATGGATTACAGAACATACATTAAAAAGGTTGTCATGTATATCCTTTTGCCTCTATTTAATGCTCAGTTCTAGGTTGGCATTAGTACCCTCGACAATTATTAGCACACTGTTCCATTTTCTGTCTTACCTAAACTCTGACTCCCACACGTTTGTGATAATTTCCACCTTTGACAAGACCTCCCGATATATGCTTCACTTGACCTTGGATATTGGTATCATAATATGTACATATATATTTATGCATGCAAATAAATGCAGTCATTCTGTATCTGTCTCTCTCCTTCTGGCTAATTTAGGTGCGATTTCTTTTGAGCCTGACAATGTAGATTCAGAGACTTGGTGGTGTCCAAGCTTTGGAATAAACCTTAGAAGAACAGAGAGTTGCGTCTGAAATGGAGTGTCCATGTACCCTCAGAAATTTGACTTAATGTCACTGAGTTTTTTCTTTGGTCTTTAGGGTAAGTGGTTATGGTAGTACCTACATGGTAGTTCATAAATATGCGAAAGAAGAAAGTCTGTGGTTGCTGCCATACCACTTACCTCTAAGCGTTTCATATCCACCAGCTGATCCCTCACATTTTTTTGCAGAAGGTGGATCTGTTGTACTTGTTCAGTGACTTTGCGCTTTAAGACCTCAATTCTGCTTCTCAGATCTTCTGATACTTGGCTATATGTAGTGTCATAGTCTAAAATAAAAACAGGGATATTGAAATAACAACTGGATGATCTGCTTATAATAGCAAAAGAAATGTGCCTAGAAATATTGTCCATCTTATTTTGAGGATAGTGTGTTCTCTGAACATTTAATTTGTATGTTCCAAACCTGGAAGTCATTTGCTCTTTATTTTTTTAAAATTTATTTATTTATTTATTTATTTGTTTGTTTGTTTTCTTTTTGGGATCACGCCAGGCGATGCTCAGGGGTACTCCTGGATCTTCACTCAGGAATTACTCCTGGCGGTGCTTGGGGGACCATATGGAATACAGGGGATTGAACCGGTCGGCCACATGCAAGGCAAATGCCCTACACACTTGACTATCGCTTTGGCCCCCATTTGCTCTTTAGACAATGACATATTATGTAGCCATCCAAGGATATCAGTTAAGATGGCTATCAGCACTTAGTAACTGTGATAAGTGCAGAAGAGGAAATTTCTTTAGCATCTTAAAGTCCTAGTTAGGAGGAAAATGGTAATCAGTTTGAGACTCTAGGGAGATAGTATAGGGGTTCAAGCCCCTGAACTTCTCAGCCTCTTAGGGATAGTTGGATGTGCCCTGGAGGTCCTAGATCATTACCAAGGTGGTACTGGTGGCCCCTACCACCACGCACAGCAGCAGAATGTCCTCAGGTACTAGCACTGAATTTCTAGTCTGACTGGCTGACTGTCGATGGGAGTGGTCCCTAAGCCCCCTGAGCACTGTTTGGGATTCCCTCAATAACATCCATTTGACCATTGGATTTCCTTGTTGAGTAGGTTTACTTCCTACCTACAGATCTGAGATTAGTTACGCGCTATTAGTATACATCAGTATGATTGTCTTGGGTCAGTAGGATCATTCACTCCCCATTTATTGTGGGACACTTAACGTTCAATTAGTTAAGTGTCTCCAAGGCAAGGCTCTGAAGAAGAGGAAATGACAGGAGCTACGTGCAGCCCGTGCTCCAGGGATCCAATGTTTCCTGTCCTAATGGGGCCTTGTCCTAGCCCTGTGAGAAAGCTATACGCTTGGCGCTATACTTTAAATTTAAGAACATAAAAAATCACATAACCAGTTCAGTGAGGTGAACTTCCACTGAACCCTGAGCTCATGGTTTGAACCCTGAGCTCCCTCAGAAGATAGCTCTATGACTTTGGACCAGTTACTTGACCTCTGAGTTCCTTCTGTATGAAAGAGACAAGGGGTTGCTCGGGGCTGGAGCAGCAGGTACAGCAGGTAAGATGCTTGCTCTGCACACAGCTGGCCCAGCTCAATCATCAGCACTCTGTGTGTTCCCACACACAGCCATGAGTCACCTTGAGCACAGAACCAGGAGTAAGCCCTGAGGATCTCCTAGTAGAGCCCTAAACCAAAAAAAAGGGGGTGTTTGTGCCCATCTGATTTTTGACATATTCTCTTTTAGAAAACATCCTTTGCTTCTCATATACATCAGAAATAAGTTCTGACTTACTTTGTGATCTTATATAACACCAAGTTAAGCACTTGCACGGCAGAGCCTAGCAAGCTACCCGTGTCGTATTGATATGTCAAAAACCAGTAACGATTATAGCTCATTCCCATGACCTGAAGGGAATGGTTTGAGGTTCTTCATGTTACTGGAGCGAGCAGATGCCCTCGGGCTTCACTAGCACGTGACAGGACAGATGGAGACGTTACTGGTGCCCGCTAGAGCAAATCCATGAACAGGAAGACAAATGATACAAGTAAGCACTTCATGTTATAAAATAGCAAAATCAAAACCCTCCTGAAAACTTGAGGGTATAATAATGGTATCACTGTATCACTGTATCACTGTCTTCCCGTTCATCATCGATTTGCTCGGCGGGCACCAGTAACATATATTTCTTTATTCAGTGCACTAGAATAAAATTGTTGTACAGAAAGAATATGAAGGATATCCACTCATGTTTTTATTGGGTGCTATTAAGTCATGCACTAAATATTTAGTACTTACTATTTCCTCTGTTAAAATCCCTCCCAAAGTTCGATTATATTCCTGGTCAACGTATTGGAGTCCTTATTGCTCTTCTGATACTCAAATAGTGCGTTTTTGAGTTTAGCTATCCTGTTAGTGAAATCTTGGTTGACCTCATCAATTAACCCTTTCATCCTGCAGCCAGAAGGGCATTTGCTGTTCTGAAAGCAAAGAGGAAAACATGTGTTAAGGGCCTTTCCCTGGATTCATCAGAATTGTGAAGGTTTTCAGTACTCTCACTGCCCCACTTCCGCACAGCTTCTGTCCACTTCTGACTTCTAAATAGTTTAAGGGGACCAGTGGGAAGCCATGGAGGAATTCTAGAATGAGGTTGAATGCACTGAATCATTATTTAGGTGGCACAAAATCTTTTAGGTCATACATAGTACAGAAGTTCACAAGTTCTTCATATTTATCTGATCATGCAACAAGTGTCTTTTTTTTTTTTTGGATCACACCTGATGATGCTCAGGGCATACTCCTGGCTCTGCACTCGGGAATTACTCCTGACAGTGCTCAGAGGACCATATGGAATGCCAGAGATTGAACTGAGTTGCCCACATGCAGGGCAAATGACCTAGCAACTGTACTATGACTCCAGCCCCTGAAAGTCTGTTCTCTGCTCATTGCCCTTAAAGAGCCGGCTTTGGGGAGATGATTTCAGTCACCTTCTTAGGCTGCCCTTCTTTCTTGCTCTACTTTCTTTATAAAGAGCTGTTAGATTATTTCCCATTGAAAATAATTTCTGTTCCTCCCTCTATGCACTTCTAGCACAAGAGAGAAGGGAGTGTCAGAAGATGCTCGTGGCTCACCCAGTCATCATCAGAGCAGAAGGGCCAGTCTGTCTCTCTGCAGGTGGACTGCGGTCTCTCCACCAGCCTTGGGCCTCGCACGCCTCCTCCTGCAGCTTCAAACTCACCTGGGCCCGTTTCAGCTGTCTGTAAGGATTCAGTCACAAAAGAGAGTGAGGATCAGCAGCTAAGAACGCGATGCTAGGCTGTCCGTAAATCCCAGGGAATAGGAGAACTTCGGGAATTCAGAGCACCGCATTCTGGGCTCTGCAGAGGCTTAAAGGAATCTTTCAAAGAAGTAAAGGAGATTATTTAAGTGTCAAAATTTGACATTGGCCTAGTGTAAAATAAGTGTCATGAATTCGATGGATCCAGTAGATAAAGAAGATGATTTGCAGGTACAGGTTTATTGAGCCTTGTCTAAGAACAGAAGGACAACTGGAAGTTCACATTTGAAGAGTTCTTCGCCCACAATTCCTGTTTCCTTCATAAGAAGCGCCGCCCACCCCCCCACACACACTAACTTAGCCCAGATTCTGTCTTTCTTTTAAGTTTCTGCTGCAAAGCAACCATCACTGGAGTGAATGTGTACCAAAGACACAAATACAGCTAACTCAGAGCCAGAATTAGATTTTTTTAAGTTATTCAATCATATGATGACTTTGTTTTTTGTTTGAAATGAAAATTTTAAAAGTCAAAGCAAAAACCCAGACAGCCAAAGTGTTGACTCATGATGAATGCTTTTAAGAACCTCTTAGAACTATGAATACAAATTTAAAAAAATTCTATGGTGCTTTCCTAAGTAGATATAACATACAAAAAAATTCTTTCAACAAAATTTATTTTCTTATAAATCAATGTGAGTTTTAGGTTTTTACTATTTTTATAGTACCAATTTATAAGTATTTGCTATGATTATCTTAATTGAGATAGTTTATTCTTCTAATTAGCTAATATTTACTTTATCATGATTATTTTTTTAAAAAGTAACATGCACATTAAATTTTGCTAGGCCAGCTTTCTTTTATTTTCTTTTTTTTATGCCAGCTTTCTTATGTTTTATAAATTAAAGCAATTTTTTTCAGAGTATGGATCAAAGAAATCTAAGTACATTGCAGAAACATAAAGCAATTTATTGATAATTCAATATCAAATTAAAAATGTCATCATATAAAAAGTCCAAATGATGACATACTAATTCTAACAATCAAATGGAATTTGTAGAGGAACAAATATAGTTCTTTCTAAGAAATTAACTTATAAATTCAGACGTATTTCAAAATAAAATAACACAATAAAAATTGGCAAAAATTAATTATTTATGCCAATATGGAAGATACAATAAAACTTATGCGTTATCTAAAGTAACACTTTAACAACTGATGGGACTTTTATATTCCGTGCTTTAAAAAAATTGAACTATTGCATCTTAAGGAGAAAATTAAGTTAGACCTGATCTTTATATTGTTCTGTTTGATTTCTAATATGGTGGTTTAGGTGGTGAAGAATAAAGTATAAATTAAAATAATGTACAACCTAGAAAACTAACGAGAAGTAACTGAATTTTTCAAACATATTTATCAATATATAAATCTGGATTGTTAAATAAAGTTTCTCTTTTTTTTCTAGTTCTTAAGGGTCAAGCCAGAATTGATTGCAATATCTAGTAATTCTTAGAATAGTTACCCCAAAGAATACCCCCAAAGGCCATGGCTTTATCAATGAATCTTCGAATGAGCTAGGTTGTACACTTTTAAAGTCAACTCATGTGTTTTTATTTTTCATAAAGACAAAAACAACCTTTCAGAAAAATAGTGATATCAAACCACTCTTGCTTCCTAGGGACAAATAACAAGAAATTAATAATGTATTTTCATTCTTTATCACAAGAATGTTTTGTTCTGTTGTCATTAAGTATCCAGAGTCTTTATGATAATAAAGATGGCAAAGACTCTTCCCCTTTAAATAAGAACCAGTGTTTCATGACTGATGACAACTGAGCAAAACTTCCCTAGTGCATCTCTGCTGTTTGGTTTGCTAAGTCTCTCAGGATTCACTCAAGCCCTCCTAGGAATTTATTCCAGAATGCCCATAAGACTAACTCAGACCAGTAGCCTCTTATGGCATCAACTCCAGACAGCAATCAAGAAGAGATAGAAAGCAAAAAGAACAAGGACCATACCCAGACAGTGCCAGCCACACTCAGGACCAGACAGAAGAGCCTCGCAGAAATCATCTTTGCAGAGGGTGGGGCTGGCTCCTGAGGAGCACTCCAGCTAAGAAAACGGTTTCCTCCACTTAGGTTCCATCCCATTTAAATCTGCAGAGTTCTGGATTAATTATTATCTTTGTTCTGTTTGGAGGCCAACGTACACTCGGCATCTCTTGCTGCTTCTCTAAAGTTGCGCTCTGAGAAGTTCTTGCTCAATTTCCCACCAAGCTTGTTTGCTTCCGATAAGCTAGCACAAAGCTAGTTTGGGAAAGACGTCGCGTCGCATTCCAAAAGCAGGGTGACTTGGAAATGCTGATGGGGATAGAGTCGGACCTGCCTGTGTTTGAACATTGGAAAGAAGATGGCCCGGTGTGGTCAGGCTTAATGTGGACCACTGGGAAACAGATTTGGCCAGTGGTCCTCTTCGTTGGAGAACTAGAATGGGATCATTTGATTTTATTTTTTTAATGATTTAAGCCATTTTTATTGCAGTACTAGGACTCACAATACTGTATACAACACTCACACGCTGTTCCAACACTTTTCGATGCTGTTCCAACACCAGACCCATCACCAGAGATCCTGCTTTTCTCCACTGGTGTCCCAAGGACCCCCTGAAAGCCCTCACCCCCATGTAAGCTCAGTTTGATAGACAAAATTAGTTTTGATAACTTGTTCTCTTAACGTTTCTTCCTTCCCCCCCACATATATGAGGGATTCTTTTTGTGCATTTGTGGGAGGAATAGCACCAATCCATATATAGATGAACAGAGCTAATCTGCTGGATTGTCACAAAATTGCAAATAAAATTTTTTTCCAAAAACTCAATTTTTATGCACATGATGGCCTCTAAGTGTATATAATGCAACCCACAATGTGTAAGAGAAGGAAAGAGAGAGAGGGAGAGAGAAAAGAGATAAAGAATCTGCCATTTAGGCAGGCTATGGAGTGGGGGGGAAGAAATTGGGGACATTGGTGGTGGGAAATGGGCACTGGTGAAGGGCGGGGTGCTGGAACACTATATGACCGAAACCTCTAAACATGAACAATGTTGTAATTGTATATCTCACGGTGATATAATAAAATATTTAATAAAAATATAAAATACCTCAATTTTTAGAGGTATATAAGTTTAAAGAATATTATGGATAATTCTGTGCCTATTTTAGAATATAAATAGGTAAATCTTACAAATGAAAAATTTAGTATGAGTGAAGAGAATTAAGAAAGTCTCAAGAGGGGTGGGGCTGAAGCAATAATACAGTGGGTAGGGCATTTGCCTTACATGCAGCTGTGACCCAGGTTCGAGCTCCAGCAACTCAGATGGTCCCATGAGCCAGGAGTAACCCTTGGGCATCGCTGGGTTGACTGAAAAAGAAAAAAAAATCAGGAGGAAATTTTAATAAACCCACAAAGTCTTAAGTGTGTTTTGTTCTAATAAAGGGAATATTGGCGTCGCTGGGGCCTACTCCTGACTCTGAACTCAGGAATTATTCCTGGCAGTGCTCGAGCAACTGTATGGGATGTCAGGAATTGAATCTGGGTTGGCTGCATACAAGGCAAACTCCCTACCCACTGTACTATCACTCTGACCCCACACACCTTTCGTTTTAATTCTTTTTAATTAAAAGACTGTGATTTACAAGGTAGTTAATGATCTAGGCATACAATGTTCCACTAACCCACCACCAGTGTGACCTTCCCATCATCAATGTCCCCAGTTCCCATCCCCACAAGCATTCTAGGCTTTCCCCTTTCAGGTATGCAACAAATTTACTTCATACTGCTTGTTCCAGAAAACCTTTATTGGTTGCTATATGATTTAACTTGTGAAGAGAAAATCAGGCAGTGTAATTCAATATAAAATAATGCCTATCCTCTTTTGTATAAATTAGTTTTCAACTCTGCCATCTAACCAATATCCAAGGCCAGGCCAAACATTGATCAGGAGGACTTGTCAGTGGGTGGAATCTACTGCAAGTGTGTGGGAGTCAGAGGTTAGGTAAGACAGACAAGGGACCAGTTTGCTAATAATTGTTGGAAATGATCATGCCAGCCTAGAACTGAGCACTGATGTAGGCAAGTGGAAGGCATTGAATGCAAGCCACAATGTGTAAGAGAAGGGAAAGAAGGAGAAGGAGGAGGGGGACAGAGAGGAGGAAGAGGAGAGAGAAAGAAGGAGTAGGAGGAGGGAGGAGGAAAAGAAAGAGGAGGAGAAGGAGAAGTAGGAGGAGGAGGAGAAGTAGGAGGAGGAGGAGGAGGAGAAGTAGGAGAAGGACGAGGAGCAGGAGGAGAAGTAGGAGAAGGAGAAGAGGGGAGGAGGGAGAAGGATGGCGAGCGAAGACAAAGACGAAGATGAAGAAAAAGGAGGAGGAGGAAGAAGAGAAGAAGGAGGAGGGAGGAAGAGGAGGGAGGAGGTGGAGGGAGGAAGAGGAAGAAGAAAAAAAGAAGGAGAAAGAGGGAGGATGAGGAGGGAGGAGGAGGGAGGGAGGGAATCTAGGGACATTGGTGTTGGGGAAATGTGCACTGGTGGAGGGATGGGTGCTGGAACACTGTATGACTGAAACATAATAATGAACAGTTTTGTAATTGTATATCTCATGGTGGTATAATAAAATAAAAATAAATAAAAAGAAAACACAAAAAACTCTGGAATCTAAACTTTATTGAATTAAATTTTATTTTATCATTGGGTCTCCTAGTCTTTGGAAATGGAGACAGAATTTCTCTGCTCTTCACCTTTATGTCAAGTTTTCTTTTGGACAAGAGTTGCTAATTTTTATTGGGGGTCACACCCGGCAATGCTCAGGGTTTCTCCTGGCTCTGCCCTCAGGAATCACTCCTGGCGGTGCTCGGGCGACCATATGGGATGCCGGAGATTGAACCCGGGCCAGCATGGGCCGGGCGCGTGTCAACCGCCTACCCGCTGGACTATCGCTCCGGCCTCAATTTTTTTTGAGAAAAGAATACCCAGTTAGGGGCCGGAGCAATAGCACAGCAGGTAGGGGTTTGCCTTGCACGCGGCCGGTCTGTGCCAGCCTGGGTTCGATCCCCTGCCATCCCATATGGTTCCCCGAGCACCGCCAGGAGTAATTCCTGAGTACAGAGACAGGAGTGACCCTGAGCATTGCCGGGAGTGACCCAAAAAGCAAAACACAAACAAACAAACAAAAAACCAGTTAAATGTGAATTTTATATAATCAGCAGATGTATATTTTTTTGGGTATAAATATGTCCCCAACATTACTTGGGATGGCACTATTCCCATCTTTTTGTTTTACTTTTTTATGGAGCTTTTTTTTTTAAAACTGGGTGTCCTTTACCTGGGTTGGTATTCCTACTTGCCTCAAATTTTGCTTCCCTTGTTGAACCAGCCCTTATCATTGCAGTAGATAACATTTGTTGATTGTTTATCAAGTATCAGACTCCTTGGTTGAGTCAGTATTTGCCCAGTATATAATTTCATCTCTCAATGAAATCTGTTATTTACGTTCTTTCTTGGTCCATTTACAGCGGACGGCATTTACCATGGTAGGGGCGTTGTCCAACGCATCCACTAGATGATGAAGTCAGAGGGGACATATTCTTTCTTAATATTTTCTCTCACTGAGCAAGATAACTTGAGTAGCGTATATGTTGCGAGGGTCACTGCGGGCCAGGCCTGTCACAAGTGGCTCAAAACCCTGATCTAAGCTGAGCCTCCAGGCTTGTTCAATGCAAGGTTCATGACTGGCCCAAGCTCGTTCCGTATTTGACTTTTTTTCTGTGGCAACCGCAGAGCTCAGCTCATCCCAGGTTTGCGAGAGCTTGTGTTCTCAGAAAGCCAATTTCAACTCAATCGGATTGAAGAGGCAAAATGCCAGACATGAGTAGTAAGTCAAAACTTGACTCCCCCACCCCCCCCCATTTCCCTCTCCCCCCATGGGAAGTGAACCTCTTGGGACATGAACACAGTGTTTGGAAGAAGTTTCCAGAAATCATCTGGTAGGCCTCAGGTGATTTAGTTGATCATCTAGTAAAAGTGGGTCAGCGGGAGGAGTTTGTCAGAATGCCACCTGTGGTGCCCGCAGGGCTCGTCCAGATCCGCCTGTGGATATTGTTTTTGTTGTTTCCCCATTCCCTTAAGTAGCTGCTAGCCAATGCCTAGCCGTGGGCACCTCTTTCGCAGAGCTCTGCTTTGACCCATCAATCTAAAGGGCACTTTCCTCAGGAGCGTCCTATCGCCCCTGGCTTGTTTGCCTTCAGCGGTACATTTTCACTACCAATGCAACATATATTTGAGGGACTGCTCTGTGTTTCCTGTACACACCACGCTTCCCAAGGCACACCGCCTAGGACCATGTCAGGCACAGAGAAATACTGGTTCAAATTCGTTGGCAGATTCCAAGCCAGCGCGCCAGCTGGTAGAAGGGCTGAGAACTTTTGGAACTTTTTGTAGAACGAGATCCAAGTGAATGGACAATTGAGGCTCTTTAAGCTACTTGACTCTGCTATAGTGTGGAATAGCCATATTTATCTCGCAGTATTGTTGTGAAGAATATGTAAAGTGGAGCCCAGTGAGTAGGGCATTGGCCTTAAACATGGCTGACCCAGGTTTGATCCCTGGTAAGATTTATGGTTCCTGGATCCTTGCCAGGAGTGATCCCAGAGCTTGAGCTACAGGTAAGCCCTGTGCAGTTCTGGGTATGGCTTTGCAAATCTGAGCATTGATAAATATATAAAATAGCATTTGGAACATGTCGCATATACAAATAAGGAGCCCAGCCACTGCAACGTTTATTCTCCCTACAATGCCCCACGTCCTTACAGAAAGCTCCCATGACCTCGCTCCCCTTCAGTGTCTGAACGCTCTGACCTGACGCTTTGTGGTACTCTGGACTTGGGACAGCAGCAGGACCGTAGGGCAGAGCCCACCATGCCCTGAGCACTGGGCCATGCCCGCTCTGAAGAAGGAGCTTTTGTCTGGGCAGAAAGTAATTCAGATGAATCAGCACCAAATAATATAAAAAGCATCTTTTAAAAAAAAATGACAGAGAATTTTTAATTTATTTTTTAAAGAAAATAAATTTATTTTTACAATTTTTAAAAAAATTTTCAGGCTGAGTACTAGTTTATTTTTTTTTTTGCCTTTCTCTAGGGATTACTTTAATGCAATTAAAATTTTTTTAATTATACCACTGTGAGATATACAGTTACAAAAGTGTTAATATTTGGGTTTCAGTCATATAGTGTTCCAGCACCCATCCCTCCACCAGTGCCCATTTCCCTCCACCAATGTCCCATGATTTCCCCCTCCCCCAGCCTGCATCTATGGCAGGCAATTTTCACTTCTCTCTCTCTGTCTTTCTCTTTTCTCTCTCTCTCTTGCTCTCTCTGCCCCTTCTCTTACACATTTGTCTTGCAATACATAGTTAGAGGTTTTCATGTATATCCTTTTGTCTACTTTCAATGCTCAATTCTACACTGGTATTATAATTTACAATAATTATTAGCATACTGTTCCTTTCTCAGTATTACCTAACCGCTGACTCCCACACATATGCAGTAGGTTCTACCCACTAATAAGGGTTCTACCCTCCTAATCCATGTTTTGTATGGCCTTGAAATTTGGTATCATGCTTTTTTTAATATCCTGCAAATAAATGCAGTCAAAAAAGAATTATTCTAAGAATAGCATTCTGTTCCCATGTAGCAATGTCTCTGTTGCTACCCATATCACATACTCACACTCCCCGATATTAGCTATATCTTTGTTTCGGGGTCACAATTAGCAGAACACAAGGACTACTCCTGGTGGTTCTTGGGGAACATATGCATTGCAGGGGATTGTGGAGTTCAGCTAGGCCAATGCCTTATACCTGCACTATCTCTCTAGCCCTAGCCATCTTTTTCCCCCTTTTTATTTTTAAGGTCAGTTCAACCCAGTTCCATTGCCAGTGAGTATTCTGGGGCCAAGGGTTAGGGTTAGGGTTTCCTTGGCCTCAGGAGGAAGGGATGGGGGAATGGTGGGTGGGGTTGGGGGGAGAGTGGGAGGGAGGAAGAGGAAGGAGAGAGGGAGACTTCAGATACTTTCTTAAATTCACTTGTATCACTTGTCTTCCAGTTGTTCATTGATTAGCTCGAGCAGGCACCAGTAACATCTCCATACATCCTGCAATGTGCTGAGTGTAGCCCAAGGGCATCTGCTTGCTCTGGGCGGATTTAAAAAAGACTGCTGCAGGGTGGATCTTGATGAGCCGGGCTGTGATAGGCTGGTCTGCTGGTGGAGTTTTGACGAGGGGAAGTCGGATGTGGAAAATGGAGGCCCTCATGGAGTTGGGGGGTCATCTGGCTTGTTGCGAGGCAATGCTGGGGTGGTGGGCCAGGGCTAGAACCCGCCTTCCCTCCCGGGCGTCTCGTGAGTGGCTGGGCACAGGAAGAGTCAGTAGCAGCTCTGCCCCATGTCTGTGAGTCTCTACTGGTGCTCTGTTTGGCTGCCAGCCTTTTGTCTCTCTTCAGCAATGGTGAGGCATATGCCTTTTCTGTGTGGAAGAGAAATCCATGATTTATTACCTTTGCCAATAACAAAAATGTCGGAGAGGCATGTGGCAAAGCTGTTGCTATTGGCATCTTTCACATGGACCACATCAAAAGAACCAGGGTGTTACTCTCTGTTGGTGATCACACCAATTCTTCCCAGGTTTGCACTTCCAGTCACCATGCATAGGTTACCAGTGTCAAACGTGATGAATCTTGCCACTCTCCAGATCAATCTGAATGGTGTCATTCACCTTGATGAGAGGATCAGGATAGCGAATGGTGAGCGCATCCTGAGTTACCAAATGAGGGATTCCTTTGGTACCCACGAAGACCTTCCTCACTTTGCACAACTTGTACTTCACCTCTACAGGCGTAATATGATGAACAGTGAAACATCCTTTGGTGTCATAAATCAGATGGAAATTCTCCCTGTCTTATCAACACTGATGACATCCATAAACCCAGCAGGGTAGGTTATATCAGTGCGGACCTTACCATCAATGTTAATGAATCTCTGCATGCATATATTATTCACTTCATCTCCTGTTAGAGCATACTTGAGTCTGTTTCTTAAGAAAATGATGAGTGGAAGACAATCAGTTTGTGGGGGCCGGGGATGGATGAGGAGCAAGCATACCAATCAATTTATCCAACATCCAATGCTTTGGAGCTGCTACATGCTTCAGATGCATCTTGGGACCATGGGTCATGATTGCACCTTGGGTCCTCATGGCTTAGGGGAAGACCCAGGATTTCGTCCCGTGGGCCAGCGGAAGTCCTGAGTACTAGTTTAGATGACTGTATTTTCTTAGTTCTTGTTTCTTCAAAGTATATGTTAGCACAGCACAACTCCCATCAAAGACTGAATATCACTTTTCAAAAGCAGTGACCATAAGGGTATTTTTATAAGACTTGAAAAGAACAAAAAGAGAGTCAGGGATATGGCTTGGTAGCAGAGCGCATTCCTTACATATGTGAGGTTGTGGGTTCAAGTCCTAGTATGGGGCGGGAATAAGAAATAAGATGCAGAAGGTGACTACTGTGTGTTAAACCACAGCTCCTACATACTGCAGTTCCCCAGAAATATATCCGCCTAAGACCTGTAGCTTTCTTAAGAGGGATCTTTTATTTAATAATTTTGTTTTTGTTTGGGGACCCCAGTGGTGCTCAGGGATCACTCCTGGCAGGGCCTGGTGCACTATCTGTGGCCCCGAGGATTGAACCTTGTTCAGCTGCATGTAAGGTAAGTTACCTGCCTGCAGTACTGTTTCTCTGACCCCCCAAATCCACAAATTATAATTATTTAAAGGCAGGCATTCATGCATGTTATGCTAGAATAGAACAGTGGGCAGGAGTGGAATAGTTTTTATGTATTATATAAGGTAAATACAAAGAACAGAAACTCGATCAATGGCTATAATTAAATTTACATCATTATCTATGTTCAGGACCCAACAGATATATATCACCAGTAACTGAGCGCTTACACAAAGGAGGCCCAGGTTTTATTTCTAGCATCCTATGGTCCTCTGAGCAAGACCAGGAGGAACCCCTGAGGACAAAGGCCGGAATAGTCACTGAACCTCGCCAGGTATGGCCCAAGACCCAAAATAAACAAACAAATTCTGTTGACACTAAAAATTTACACAGGAAGAAGAAAAAACTGAAGCAGCCATTAAATATTTGCCATTGTCTGAGCAAAACAAACACAGATTTCTTGCAGCGTGGTGTTTGTCCCTGCCTGAGCTATTCTCCAGAGAAGCAGAACATCTCTTTCTTTGCCAGTTTATTTTAAGTGCATTGAATTCTGAGATAGGTCACGTATTCATTCATTTCCTAGTAGCAAGCATTTATTTTATTTATTTGGGTGGTGGAGCTGGGCCATACTCAGTTGTGCTCAGAAACTATTCCTGGCTCTGTGCTCAGTAGTAACTCTTGGTGCTCGGGATCAAACCAGGGTCTTAATGAAATGGCAGATGTAAGGCAAATGCTTTACCTCCTATACTTTCCCTACAGCCCCCAATTTATTTATTGTATATCGACTATTTGCTGGCCCTGCATGCGCTGGAGGATGTAACATAATAGTTATGTACTATTAAGCTGTTTACAACAGTAAGCAAGTCAAATACCTGCATGTCATGCGACAAAACTCATACAAAACTATAGAAATGCTCCCATGATGTATGTTCACAGTGCCATTCAAACATAGAGCAGAGGAGAGTTTCTGAATCACTTTCTGTTATATCTGGTGCAAAATAATTTTTTTAAAATGTCAAGTTGAAGTATTGCAAAATGCAAGATGTGTTTGGAAAATATGCCGTGTTCTCTAATATAAAAATCTATTTATACCAGGCCAGAAAGTACAGCATCTCAAACACTTGCTTTATGCACAAAAGACCTAAGTTAGATCCCGGGAGCTGTTATGATCCCTTAAGAAGTGTCAGAAATTATTCCCTTAGCACAAAGCCAAGAGCAAGCCCCTGCTGGGTGGGGCCCCACTGTTTAAAATTTTTATTTGTACATTTATTCTTTTCCTAAGAAAAAGAAGACAATGGTTCTTTATGGGAGCATAGTTTGTCAAAATAAAATTTATACATAATTGGAATTTAGTTTCTAAGTTGTGATAACAAGCCTGAATTATAAAGGTTAGGACATTCTGGCCTTCATTTCAAGACCTCTGCCTTAGGTTTCACTACAGGGACTAATCTAGGAAGAATTTACTGGAAAACGTAGGCACTGCAACTGAGATTTCTGTGTCTTAGTTTTTCTACTTGATCCCTGCATGTGAAAGAGCTTGCCAAAATTTTATTTTTAACCTAGATGCTTACTGAGAAAGTAAACGAGTTAGCATGATAACCTATGTTAAAAGGAGTTTGTGGGACTTTGTTGTTAGAGGTCATTCATACCTTAAGTCTGGCTGGATTTCCTGAAAACTTTTGCTGTAGAAAGAAGACGGGCATTTTCTTAAGCACATAGAAGTGATTCTAAACTGCCTTTATGAAAATGAAGAGGAGAATGAAGGAATGTTTTGACCTTGCGTGATTCTGCCACACTGAGTTTCTCTTCAATCATCTTATTTGGGAAAAAAAGTTTACATTCTTATATTTCAGATTTCTTCAAATTAATATATATATATATTTATAAATATATATATATAATATATATATATATATATTTGCTTTTTGGGTCACACCCGGCAATGCTCAGGGGTTTCTGCTGGCTCTGCACTCAGGAATTACTCCCGGCGGTGCTCGGGGGACCATATGGGATGCCGGAGATCGAACCCGGACCTGTTTGGGCCGGCCATGTGCAAGGCAAATGCCCTACCCTCTGAGCTATCACTCTGGCCTCTCAAATTAATATTTAACTAAGTATTTCAAAGCACTTTAAGAAGCAAGTTTTATGTTCTAATGATACAATAATTATTCTCTTTTGTCATCATGCATAATTTTGTGACTTTTTTTATAAGCACTTTAATCATGCTTCCACTAAGAATTTATGAATGTGTCTGTGTGAGAGAGAGGGGGAGGGGGAGGGAGAGCGGGATTCTGAGTTTCCCTATTGCTTAATTTCTTTTATATTCATTTTAAGTTGTCTTATCAATGAAATATTTCATTTTTCAAGATAAATTTTTCTTATAATGGGCCTCTACTACGTTTTGCTAGATTAATATTTTGCATTGAATATGCATTGAGAGTAAGTCTATATTTGAGAAGTATAACCATTATATGGTTTTACATTATCACTTGTCTTCACTTGTCTTTCCATTGTTCATCTATTTGCTCGAGCGGACACCAGTAACATCTCCATACGTCCTGCCGCAAGCAAGAGTATCCCCAGGGCATCTGTTTGCTCCAGGAACAGGAAGAGCCTCAAACCATTCCTTCAGGTCATGGGAATGAGGTCTATAATTGTTACTGGTTTTTGGCATATCAAATATGACATGGGTAGCTTGCCAGGCTCTGCCAGTTATACACTATATGCTGATTAATTGACCGATATGTCAATATCAACAACATGGATATTTTCTAGCACAATATAGGTTGACACTATTCATGTTGGCATATTTCAGGGTCAAAGACATAATACAGTGGTTAGGGCACTTGCTTTTCATGTGGTTGACCGGATTTGGTCTCATATGGTCCCCCAGGCTCCGTTAGCAGTGATTTTTAAGTACAGAGTCAGGAACAACCCCTGAGCATGGCTGGGTGTGCCCTCAAAGGATAAAACAGCAAATTTGGCATACTTCTCTCCTGGTCTCAGCATGGCTCTTCCAACGATTAACAGAACTGGGGCCATAGAGATAATCCAGTGGTCAGTGTGCTTACCTTGCATGGCCACCATGGGTCCCATCCCTGACATCCCCTATGGTCCCTTAAGCCCACTTACTCCTTTCCTGTGTACAGAGCTAGAAGTAAGCTCTGACCACCTCCCAGTGTGGATCAAAACTAAAAAATCAAATACACAAAAAAGATTAGCATAAATGATCAAGCATTTGGTGTTGACATAATCGTGATATTATGAGATTTGGAGAAATAACATTTGATTTTTTTTTTTTGGGTCACACCCGGCAATGCTCAGGGGTTACTCCTGGCTCTGCACCCAGGAATCACTCCTGGCGGTGCTCAGGGGACCATATGGGATGCCGGGAATCGAACCCGGCCGACACAGGCTGGCCGCGTGCAAGGCAAACGCCCTACCCGCTGGGCTATCGCTCCAGCCCCAGAAATAACATTTGAGAGGCAGATTTTCAGCACTGAGTAATACATGAAAATTATGAGGTAACTTAATTGTTAAGATCCAATTAGTTCTGCTATTAATGGACCATTTTTCACCAAAACAAGGACAATTAATGAAGGCGTTTGGTGAAATTCTGCTTAGAGGATATTGAAAGAAAGTTTTAGGGTCATAGAAATGAAAGACAACAGAGTGACAATTAATAAAATATTTGACCAATAGACCAGAAAACATTCCTCTACCAGGGCCTAGGCTCAGATTTCTGAGGACAGTCAAGATCGCAAAACGTAAAAAATAAGGAAAGACTCTATAAGGAACTGTATGAAATCTTGGCTCAGAGATGTGCTATGTTAAGTATATTATCAAAGCTTGGCTCTGAAGATATGACACATAGTATAAAGCTGTATCCAGGGTGAGCATCTGGAATGGAAAAGAGACATTCGAGTAAAAACTGGTGGATTCTAAATTAACTGTACAAGAGACAAAATGCTACCTACTAAAGATAGTTTCTGATTTTGACCAGCTCCTTAAAAAAGTCATGGCAATGTATGATGTTAACATTACAGGAAGTTGGGTGATACCCATAGGCAACTTTCTAGAATATCTTTAGAACTCTTCTGTAAAACATCTTATCTCTATATTAAAAAAAATCTATTTCCTATATTAATTTTTCGTGTGACAAATAAAACTAAGCTAAATTAAACTGTTTTCATATATTAAAAACTTTTTTAAAAAAGAAGGACTGAAAAGATAGTACAGCAGGTAAGGCACTTGCCTTGCACACAACCTCCTGGGGTTCGAGTCCCAACTCTGCATGTGGTTTCCCAGTCTGCTCCAGGAGTGATCCCTGAGATCAGAGCCAGGAGTAAGACCTGAGTATTGCCTGGTGTGGATCCCCTGCCCCCATAGCAACGCTTTTGACTTAAAAATTATGAAAATTTTAAAATAGCATTTTCAAACTTAACCAAAATGGATTCCAATCCAGGACTGCCAGTCTCAACACCCAATCCCAAATACTTTAATTTTGTGTTGGTCTCTGGACAATTTTACGTTATCTCAGTTGACCTTTGCTCTGGGAGGTAGAGAGAGCAAATTGCAAAGGAAAACATTTACAGTCCAAGGTCTTGACATCTAGGTCTTATTTTTGTTTTTCAACTCACATTGTAACTCTTTGCCCCTGAGGATTTGAGAGACCCTTTCTCAAGAGCAGTCTGAGCCATTCTGTGTGTTTTTAGGGAGACTTAGCTGGGATTGGAACTGGAGGTTTCCAGGAGGTTCAGTCCCTTCTGCACTTTTTCTAATGAGGGCAGAGGATAGGACTTTAGGTTTAAGAGACAGGTTTCTGATCAAGTTACAGATCAACAAAATGTTAAGATTCTGAGTTTCTTCTCTTTGAATCTTCAAATTTCTACCCATGAAACCGGGGTGAGCAAGAACTTGAAATGGGGCCGGAGCGATAGTCCAGTGGGTAGGACATTTGCCTATGCGGTGTGGCCGACCTGGGTTTGATCCCCAGCATCCCATATGGTCCCATGAGCACCGCCAGGAGTAACTCCTGAGCATAGCTGGGTGTGACCCCAAAAAACAAAGAAAAAAAAAGAACTTGAAATGAGTATTCCTAGAAGGTATTTGAACCAATGGTCACTGTTAGCATTGCTTATAATGGACAAGGCCACAGGGTCATGTGGCCAATGCTCAGATTTATGAGGGCAGTGACTGTCTGTCTTTCATTTTTTCACTTTCCTTCTCAAAAGCAAACTTAGTAATCAACTTCTGGTGTGCTTGTGCACACACCTTTGGGATCAATTAATTCTCTCAGACTGTCCCCCACAAATGTATCTGTGAAATCTCTCTCAAGAATAAGTAGTACTGGGCCACAGTGAGTAGGGCGCTGGGTTTGCACATGCCTGGTTGAATCCCCTGTAAAGTTCCCCCAACCGTGCCAGGAGTGATCCCTCAGTGCAGAGCCAGAAGTGAGCGCTGAGCACTTCCAGTGTGTCCCAATAAGCAAACCACTCAGTCGCTTATAGCACATGGTCCTGAGTTCAAATTCCATCCTGGAAGCCAGGCTGTCGTGAATGGCGAGCGACAATTACCAGTCACACTGCAGCCAGAGTTGTGAAGCAAGGTCTCAAATAGGTGCATCTGCTAGCAAGCAGCGCAACTACAAAGATGTGTGTTGCAACACCAGCAACTACAATGAAGGGAAGGAGGAGATAGAGAAATTAGAATAATAATAAGAATTATCACTGAGATTATGTTCACTGACCATAATACAACAAATTTAGACCTTAATTAAAGCAATGGATAACGTAAAATGTTTTTGGAACCAAATGATATTTATTCACTTTCTAACCAACCATTGGGGTACAGGGGAAATCAAGGCAATTAATCATGTAATTATGAAATACCCAATTAGGAATAGATCGTAAAGTATTAGTGCTGAATGGAAAAAGTCATAAATAAATGAGGACTTTACGCTGCTTTTCTAAAGTATTTGTGGTAGAGAAAAATTTTAATAATGTTATAATCAATCACAGATCTTTTGGATTATAAAGTGAAATAAAAGCAATTACTGGAAATGGGAAATTAAGAAAAAGAATGAACTATGAGCCCTATTTTTATTACTAGAGTCCAGACATATGAAATTGCTTTTACATAAAGCTCATCAGAGCAAACGTAATGGAGGAAATATGTTTTGCATGCAATTTATCAATATTTTTATCTGTCTGAGCTCAGGTCAGTAAAAGCAGCAAAGAATTTGTAGACTGAGCATGCTGTGTTAATACTAATTTAGCACAATAGCAGGTGTCTAATTCAGTCACACACAGATCAAAAAGTACAGTATTTATAAAATACACACAAATATGCAGATCAAATATATTGAAATGATTGCTATGGAACCAAGAAAAGCTAAATTTGAATTTAAAAAAGGAGTCAAGATAATGACTTTGCACAGATGAATGAGAAGGGCATTCTAGTAGTATGACTAACTGAAACATCTGTCTCACGCAAGTGACATCTTAACGACTCTTGGTTACACTTTAGAATTGGTATTTGTTCAGCAACTTATTCCTTCATTTGTCTGATGGCTGCAAAACCCTGTGGTTGCCTGTTCTATTCATGGCCTCAGCGTATCTCTCTCCATATCCTCCTTTTGGGAATCTTCCTTCTATTGATTTTTCCAATTCATGGAACCCTGTACATCTGCTTTGATCCTAGCCTCCTGTGACAATGACCTGTGTCTTGTATGCCCAGGAAAGTAAACAGAATGGTTGAGTAATAGTTATCTGTGATTTGAGATTTGAAGGAAAAAAATTTGTTTTGATAAAACTCTAAAGTCTTTGCTCCAGCTGAAAATAGGTTTTCAAAACATGATTTACTGGGCTGAAGAGATAGTGTTCAAGGTCAGGCCCTTGTCTTGCTGGCAGATAACTGGTTAAATCAAGCACAGCAGGGTCTGAGCTGTCCTTCATTCTTGGTCACTCGAATTTCACCACTCATTCGATTTGCTGAGAATAAAAATTGTTGGGGAGGGGTCCTTAGGGCCTTATGAGTATTGCTTGGGAGATTTGCTCCCACAAAAAAATAGGGGACTCCAGATAATTTTGAAAGATGGCTATATAATTGGTATATTAGAAGATGCATTGGGAAAGTGATCATGGGAAAAATAAGTCACTTGGATTACTTCATATATTTTTAGTATTTTTATTAAATTTTACATTATTAGTTTGGTTGCAAGAGAAAAAATATATGCAAATAATTATGTATGTCAATATGATGATTTGTCTGAAGTGTATACACATGCTGTTCTCACAAATATTATTTTTCATCTAAAATTCCTCTTATTTTATCAATGATTTTGCTTGTAAATGATATATAATTATTGCCATCTTATTAATAGATCACCTTGTTTGTTCATTTCCCACTATTAAATATTTTCTGTTTCTGTTGTCATTGGATATGACTCCACTTGGCCACAAATGTAGCTCAATTAGCTCTACAGTAAACATTTTGCATACCCAAACCCTGGGGTTGGTTTGACACAAAAAAACAAAAACAACAAAGATAGTCTGATAACAAATCAATGGACTGGTATTTAAAACATGAATATTTACATAACTTACATAATAAGAACCTAACTTTTTATGTCTGTCCAATGCACCAACTCGAAGATCCTTTTGATTGACAAAGTACTGCTTGTGTTCCGAGTTTAGAACTAGCTGGGAGCAACTATTTCTGGGAAGGAGTCTGCCAAATGGAGACAGGATAGCATGGAGGTGATTGCTGTTGTCCCAGAGGTGACTGCCATGACCCCAGCAGGAGATTTTGAATATCACAAGCACAGAACACCAGTGGGTTTAGAGAGGAACATGGAGCAACTATTTAAGACGTGGGTTTCATAGATTTGGTTGACTTGCGGGGGAAACCGGAGGATGAATGACTGATTTGGGGGAACTTGAGAACTGGATGGAAACCAAGAGGTCTGGGAGAGAGAAGGTGACCCGTATAAAACACGGTATCACCAGCGTCCAGTGCACTGCACGGTTACAACAAAGGCGTTCAGTGTCCGTTAGTGACTGGCTCGTGCATACCTGAATGGCGGTGCCGCACACACAGATCAGTATTCCTATTTCCCAAGATCTGTCAGCATTTAGCTGTTTACCTAGAAGTTGCTGTGCTCATTAGTTTTTCCTCTTCAACAGGGTATCTGAAAGTCAGGCTTATGAGAAAAAGAAAGAGCAAGAAAGAAATCGTGGAAAGGAAGAAATATCCAAAGCCATTGCTCAGGGCTTGAAAACAATCACATCTAAAGGAGCGGACTACTCTGTAGGGTCAATCATGTCCACTTATACAGACTTAGGCATTCCTTAGTCATCACACAATTGATGATCCCTGTCTCGCGGCTGCTTAAAACCCACCCCCGCTGGACTGAGAAGCAGGTGAGGACCCTGTCTTACTCCCCTGTGCTCCCGACGGCGAGGGGCACAGCAGAGGCTCTCTCTCCTACACTCTCTGCTCTGAGTTTCAGCCTTCGCAGGAGCATCGACATCTAGTCACAAGAGCCCAGAACAAACACATTTTGTTAACAGACTCCCCAGCCATGTCCTTAGGGTATCATTTGGTGCTTTGCGTAGTTTTGTGACTGTGATTTGTGTTTGCTTTCCCATGATATTTTGTCCTATTGGTTCCCAACCCCAACTCCTACACTTGTCATATCTCTTCTGGAGGCTGATATCAGTGTTTTTCTTAACCCCAGAAATGTATTCATGTATAAGTACAGCAGAAAGTGAGGACTCAGCAACTACTGCTGATTGCCCAACATTAATCACTAAACTGAAGGTAGTCGATGGTTTGTCATGGTCAATGAAAGAAAGGCACAATATAGCTAAGTTTAGGAAATAAAAGTTTATTGAAATAGCATGTAGATAAATTATCACCAGTATAAAACTGCTAGTGGAGTTTTTAACATAGGTTATTTTTACTTTTAAAATGAAGTGAGGCTTTGCAAGTCCATTGTCCCATAGGAAAATATACTATATTTCTCTGTTCAGACAAAGTCCATTAAAAAATGAAAATCACTTTTGAAATGGTCTTTTAAACGTCTCCAGCCTATGACCAAAACAAAAATATAAAAATTACCTCAATTTAAATGTACTGTCATTTCAGAGTAATAAATATGGCAAAACACGTAAGCATTTGGAATGCTAGAATTTACTTCTATTTGATTTTAGTCTTTACTAAAATGTATAATAAAAGAAATCGACCAAGCAGAATGACATGCTACCATTAAAAGGTAAAATGTGACAAATGTATTATATTCTAGCAATAATCTAAAATGCTATTTCATAAAATAAACTAATTCAAATAACCAAATTTATCATTTTTAGGCTAGAGCCAAAATAACTTTTAGTTCCTACTGAATGCTAGGTATTCTTTATAAAAGACTTCAAATGAATAAATACGGTAAAAGTTTCTATGTCTTTTTTCACTTGATTGAAAGGAACAACCATGAGGTGAATTGGTTTGCTAATACTCTATGTCAGCGTGGTGATCTGGTCGGACCTGTTTGGCTCCCCCCAAGGTGGTGCTGCTGTCCTTCCCCTATGGACAGTCTGTTCAGCGGGATGATCTTCATGGTGGTTTTCTTCATGGAGTACCACCGGGACTTCCAAGTGGCCCAAATAATGCCATTGTCATAACCATTTGGAGTAGACGCTTTCGAATAAGTGCCACCTGTAACAAAGTGCAAAGACACAATATCAGTGCTCTTCCATTTTCTCTCAAACGCTTTTAGAGATCAATGACAAAGTCCATTGACACGTCAAAGTAGTAGTGTCACTTACCAAGTGAGACTATCTTGCAGGAGTTGGAAATTCAAGAATTACAGTTTAAACAAATGTATTACTGTGATTTCCCCTTAGGGTCTGTGATGTGCTTTCTCCTCCCATTTATCTATTTGTTTTATGAAGACCATGATTTACAGTTATTCGTAGCACGGTTTAGGCCGGGTGTGTTCCGGCACCAGTTCTAGCACTGAAGCTAACTTCCCTCCACCAGTGTTCCCAGGTTCCCTCCCGCCCCTCTCAACCCCGGCCTGCCACCTCCACAAACACATTTTTAAGTTTGGTAATTGTGTTTGGATTCTCCTGTGTTCAGTGTTACTGACGATGGTTTGGATAAATATCGCATCACATTTACACTTTAAAATGATTCATTATTTTGAGAGCTAGAAGCCGATATTGCCCCCATGTTGGTCCTTCTCTTTTCTTTCTCTCTCTAATTCAAACCTCTTTCCTCAAGCAGGTTTCAGCTTATGATGGCAGTAGTTAACTATTCCTGATCAGATAGTCTCTGGTTATTGATAAACTTCATTTCACTGCAAAGTAATGAAGGAGTCTAGAAAATAATCCTGGGGCCGCGAGCAATAGTATTGCAGGGAGGGAGTTTGCCTTGCATGGGGCCCATCTGGGTTCAACCCCCAGCATCCCATATGGTCTCCCCGAGCACTTTCAGGAGTAATTCCTGAGCACAGAGCCAGGAGTAACCTCTGAACAATGCAGGGTGTGACCCCCTCAAAAAAAGGTTAAAATAAGAATTCTGGACATTATTTTTTACATTTTTACCAAAAAGATGAGGCTGACTGGTCTCTCCTTGTCCCGTGGGACCAGGTCTAGGCATTCCTATGAGGACTGTGGAGTCCAACCCGGAGTATTGGACTCCAGGCTATCAACAGGCACCCGTGGGTCTTAGGGATCAAGCACCTCCTTGAGAAGTTCTCCAAATTGTGGTTTATAGGTGCAAGGACAAATCAGGCTTCTCCAAACCAAGGTGAGAACTGAAAGGTCAACTGGAAATACTTAGAAAATGCAGATTCTAAGAGCTCTGCTGTCTAGCACAGTGCCTAGGAGATGCCTGCCCATCTGAACGGCTCCCTCAGTACTGCAGCGCTTCCTAGTACTTTACTGGTAGAAAGGAAGGAAACTATAGTCTGGCCAGTAAGTAAAGCCAAGGTGCAGCGCTGCCCCAGCCTTAGGGCAATCTCTAGCTTGCATTCTCTCCCCCTGAAGGAAGTGTCCACTGTCAGGCTGGGCTCCTCTCTCCCGGCTTGCAGATACACTGTCCTGGTCAACATGTGCCTCGTTTTCACTCCCTCCGGTCTGCTACTAGACCCTCACTGATTATATGTGCCGCATCATTCAAGCAAAGCTCATAGTTTCAAAGGCTAGGTGGACTTTTTAAGCAAATTAAGTGGATTTCCTTCAAAAGGTCAATTTCAGGTATATTATCCAATTCTGGTGTTTTATAAGCCTCCCCAATATTGTTATTAATTATTTACTTTTATTGATTTGTGTATTGCTTTAAGTGAAATATAGAGACCAGGCACTAAGTCACATATAAGGAAGAAAGACCAACCTGGGTAATAATTTCCATTGAGATGGCCAGCATGACACTTGTTCATCCACCAGCCAGATCCATCCTGCTCGGCACAATTGCCTTCAAACCTGTCATTGTCATTGTCCCAAGTACTGAACTGCATGCCATTGTGTGAGGTGAAAAATTTGTCGCTAGGATCATCACCAAAATCAAAGCCATCGAAGGCATCGCCAGCATTTCCGCCAAGGAAATAGGCGTAGGTGAGGGCGGTACCTTGTCATTCTCGGGTCCCACCTTGAATGTGGAATAGTCTGCAGTGCTATAGAGAAGAGACAAGAATCATATTCGAACTCAAGGGGATCTCAGAAGTTTCCTTTCATAGAACACTTGGGGGGTTCTAAAGCTGGTTCTTTAAGTCTGAAGCGTACTCACTGGGCAGTCTGCTCAACTCTAAAAAGCCAATGGATGGGTGAACCAGTTCAGAGTTGCTTGTACCACCCAGGATGGGTTTTGAAGCCATTGAAAAGGACAAGCTTTTCACCTATTTGAATGATTTTGGTCTAGAGGATTCTATTGTCAAAATCAAAATTATGTACATATGTCAAATTTCATAAGTTCCTACTTTTTATTTAAGTATTTAGCACTGTGCATAGTTACATATACCTCAGTATTAATCTAATAGTGAGTAACCATTAATTAATTCACCAAACTTGAAGAAGCTACACTTTGTTTAGCTTCTTACACCACCAGAAGTTTGAGACCCAGAGGCGGCTCCTTAGGCTGCAGTGGCACAAAGGAGAAATTCCTAGACTACCACATAAAAGAAGTGACCCTGTGTAGCCCCCCGAAATGAGGAATAGGCGCTGACAGAGATTCTCCTCCAGAAAAATGTGTGAGCAAAGGACCCGAATTCTATGGTATTTAGGGAAGGATAGGTCTTCTGTCAGCAGGGATTTCCAGAAAATAGCTTCTTTCCTGATCTTCAATACTCAGGAAATAGATTTTCTTAGAAAAGATGTTTACTAACTATACGAATTTCTAGGTTAAAAAAAAATCAAAATGTTATATAAATGTTTCACTTGATCACTTAATCACTTGACATCCCGTTATTCGTCAATTTGCTTGAGCGGGTGCCAGTAATATTTCCATTTGACCCTATCACATGCCAGTGTAACCCAATGGCATCGGGTTGCTTCAGGAATACAAAGAGCCTCAAACCGTTCGTTCAGAGTCTTGAACTAAACATATAAATGTTTAGCAATAGAAAATATTTTATAGACTTAACAACAGACTAGTTTTCTAATTTTCAATTGATCAAACAAAGCTCAAACCTCCCTTACAGCTTTCAGCACAGAGAGGTCTCCATCTCACCTGAGACAGTAGTTGGTTTACTTGTAAGGTAGCCCAGAGATGTGGCTAGTTACTAAGGCAACAGGATCTGTCAGAGGCTAGACTCACTGTTTATCCAAGGTTAGTCATGAGGAAGAAAGAGTTGAAGAGTCCAGACTACCTGCGTTCAGATCCAGCTCATGCCACACTCCAACAAGGTACCCTTGGGAAGGTTAATCTGTAAAACGGGACTAATCAGAGTGCCTGCCTCATGAAATAGTTATTTGGATTAGATCAGATTCCAGTTGCAAGCTTCATTTCTGGTACATATTAAACACTCAGTAAATATCAGTTAGACTCTGTATGGCTCAAGGGTTGGTCGATTGCACCAAAGCACTCTTAAACATACATAATAAACCTCTCTGGGTGGTCCACGCTGGCTTCTGGGGAAAGTGCTTGGATGTGTCCCTGAGTGTGTCTGATTCTCTCTGCTAGGTGCAGAGCTACACATATTCCAACCTGTTACTACGTGAAGGCGAGTTCTTTCAAAACAGTACCTGGTTCTGCCGGTCCAATCTTCCAATTCGATTCTCAACGCATATGGCATGGTAGACTGTGTACTTATCAAATGAATCTTCTCATTTCCCAGCCAAAATTCTGTGTTGCCAGTAGGAGACAGGTGTCCAAACCCTTCTTTATATTGAATCCAATTTTTCTTGAAATCCTCGCTGCCATCAAGTCTCTGAGGACAGAATTAGGTAAACGGAAAGATGATCGATACACTTAAGGCGTTCTGTCAAAAATATGGAGGACAGGTTTCTATCATCTAGTAAGTGAGCAGGGGGCAAGCTGCCTCAATTTTCTCATTTGACAACTGAGAATAACAACATTTATTTCTTAGGGTTCGTGTAAGAGAGTACATAAGAGAAATGCTTAAGAAAGAGATCTGTATGTGGCAAGTTCTATAGTAGTGATAGTTTTGAAAAGACATCTCCAGGACAAACCAACACCCACTTGATATGGCTGATTTTTTACTCTGAGGGGAGAGGGTGCGTCCATTTATTGCTGTGTTTGGCTGCCCACCAGCTACGTCTCTCATGCACGCCCCCTTAAGGATGGTTCTAACAGTGGTTCAAAGTAAACAAGCTAAGGAACCTGATCAGCAGTGGCTGCCCTGGGGTAGCAGAAGAAAAACAGGAATTTATCCTCCATCAGCCCAACAGTAACCTGCGGGGCCTTCCTACCCTTGTGACGGGGCAACCTTAGGTCTTCATCTTCTCTAACAAAAGAAACCGCTTAGTTCTTTGTCACTGCACTTCTCTGATTATATGCTATGGAGAACCCACAACATTGGTGAGTGGAGTCAAGGGTTAGGGTTAGATGCCTGGGTTCAAATCCTGACACTGTTACTAGTTGGGCGGATGACTTACCCTCCTGAACCTAAGTGTCTTCCTCTGTGAAAGGGGGTAATAATTGGCCCCGCTGCCCGGGAAAGTTGTGAGGGTTAACTGATGCTTGGCCAAGTAACTGGCATCAGGCAGAACAGCTGATGTGTTTAAATCCATCTGGTGGGAGAGAAAATACCTTCTGAATCACCGTCCACCCATTCCCGGTGGATCTGTCCATCTCACAGTAGACTAGGAACTGCTGCTTAGCTTTAATGGGCTTGATGAAGTAAAGTCCGCTCTCTTTGGCTCCTTTGTTGGCAATGTCTTGACAATCTGTACAGAAAAGGAATTTTTGACTGTGGAATCCAGGCAAGACTGTGCCAGCTTTGAAAATGAGTTGTTGTTCTGAAACACGTTGCAAAACGCTTTTTTTCCCCCAGTAAGTATTTTCTTTCAAATTATTTTAGTTCTTCAAGAAGAATCTACGCTATTAAACACTTTAGATTTCATGTCTGGGCACTTCCCAAATTATTCTAATGTAGTCCAATACATAAGGTTTCCTTTCCTTTGATTCACTTTAGTCAACGTAATTCCAATAAAAACCCCTCACTTACCTTTCCCAGTTATAGTCTGGATTTGGACGGTATCTTTACAAGGTTCTTGACACTTGGTTTCAAGTTGGGCTACTTTCTCTTTCAGATTGTTAATCTTTTGGTTATTCGAATTATATATTTCCTGCAGAAATCTACAAGGAAGGAGAAGAGAAAGTTTTCCTTTCAGAGAAGTGATTCTGCATTTTCTTGGAAAAAGACCACCTTATTGTCTCAAGAGTGGCTTCCTAATAAATTGTTGCACTGTTGGATGAATTACAGCTTTTTTGGAAAAAAAAAAAAGGAAAAATAGATAAAGGAGAAATATATATGAAATATATATATTTGAAATATATATTTGAAATATATTTTTGTTTACCGATGGGAACATATTGATTTTATTGATTTATTTTTAGGTTATCTTGAAGTTTTAATGCTACTGAATTTCAGGGACCTTCTCCACATCTCACTGTGGGCAGGAGATTCATCACTGCAGCTCACCAGGAAAATGACCCGTTCCCCTGTGCCTCAAAGTTTACTAGGAAAACGACCTCTTAACCCATTCCTACAAGGCCCTGGTCATTTCAATCACCACTTGTTCCCCTTTATATAGAGGAGAGTAAATAAGAAGCCTGGGGGAGAGGGAAGCTGATTCTCCTGGGGATGGAATACTCTTCGGGAAAGGCTCCCGCTCAGTGATTCACACAGCTGAAGCAGACTCTCACTTGGACTTATTTATGCACTTCAGCTATAACTTACAGGAATGTGCACGGTGGCACTATTCTGCTATTCACATAGGGTAAAACACTTCTGCCTCACTATCTCTTTAAGGATTCATTTATGGAGCTCTGGGGAAAGCTGGAGCAAGTAAAAACCCTGCTGCTATAGATTCTCCAGCACTGCATGTAAATACTCAGAAAGAATGGAGTTTATTTTTTAAGAATGCATAGACTATATGCCTTTAGAGGAAAGAAGGGTTGAACACGTTTTGGTTGCTCTTTTATAACATTAGAAAATTTCCAGACCGTAGTCTCCTTTAATTTAGAGATGGGCAATATAACTTAACTTAGTGTGATAGCAATAACCACAACAAGACACTATGGCCCTTGAGAGCAAAAAGCAGCAGGTAAACTCTTCCCTGGCTCTTCTCTCCAGCCACTATTTTCAGCGTGTTTGTTTTTGAGCCACACTCAGCAGCGCTCAGGGCTTCCTCGTGACTGTGCTCAGGAAGCCCCCGGCTGTGCTGGGGGGACTATACACGGTGCCAGAGATCCAGACCTGGTTGTCTGCATGCAAGACAATCGCCTGCCTGCTGCACTGTCACTCCGGTCCCCTCCAGCCACCATTTAAAGCAAATTTCTCTCTGCTGCTTTGAGAACAAGTTAGAGAAAAAGGCACCAACCGACTGAGAAAGAAACCAGATTGTGTCTGAGACCCTATGTTCGGAATGTTCATGAATCCCTAGGAAGTTATTAACGGACATTTTATTTTCAAGTTAAGGGAGGGAATACAAAATTGTGGGATTCACCAAAGCACAACAAACATGTAATTTTACATTTGTTTCACTGAGTCTTGTAAACCCCGTTTGTGTTTCTGTTCTAACCTTCAATATATTTTATTTTTGTAACTAAGATTCTTCCCAGACCCCTATTTTCTGCTTCTTCAATTGGCTGATGTTCTTATGCAGAGAATTTTATTTTCAATACCCCAATTCCCATTAGATTGAATTCTTGTTGTAAGACAATTGGAGTTGAAAAAGAAAATTTTTCATGACTATAGCTCTTATTACATTGAAACACACCTGAAACACCTTTCTTCCACAGACTGATTAAAAAGCAATTTGAACTATTAGAACTCATGGAATTCCTATCGCAATAAAAGCTACCTCCAGTGTTCAAGGTGGTTGGCCATTATGCCAATCATATTATAAGCGGAAAATAAGAAGGTAGTTTCTGCTAGGCTTGAACTATTAACTGAAAACTAAATCAGGCCTGGAGAATAACTTAAAACAAAAGTGCTTACCGAATGCTCGATGCGTGTGTCACAACCATTGCTTCGTATTTTACGATTTCTTCCATAATTTTCCTGGACTCTTTAGTGGCAATATCTACTCGATCTGTAATATTGGATCAGAGACATACAAATATTTAGGCAAATAGGACTTGACCTGGAAACTTCAATGCCACACATTTATTTCTCAGTCAGCAGTGTTGGCGTTTCTCACTTGGCTTTGCTAACTCCTGGGGATCATAGCTGACTTGGATCGCTTTCACCAGTTCCTTGGCTTCTAACGTGTTGTTTTCCACTTGATTTAAGATGTCCTCCAGGCTCTGCAGGTCCTTGTCCGCTTTGTTTTGGTAAGTAGTCAGGAAATCTGCAATTCCACAGGTGGTGGGGCAATAACTACCCTGAAAAAATAAAACAACAACAGAGCCGTTGGGACTTTCGATGATGAAGCGCCATAAACTTTCCCTAATCAGAGTTTAAATAAACATGACTTTAATAAACAGGTAAAACTTAGACTCTGTCAAAGCTCAAAAGCTTGACAGGTGCCTCCCCCCCCCCCCCACCACCCGGCAGGCACAAAGAGCAACTTCAAAACCACTTACAAATCTTTCGTCTAGGATGCAGCAGTTGTCTCTGGTGGCAACATACTAGAGGGAAGCAAAATAGAGGGGGAAATGAAAACCGTTTATCATATATCTGTACTCTTTCCTGTTGCCAGAAAATAGGTTTGGGAAGCCACACTTACTGCCTGGCTTGTTGTCGAGAGCAATGAAAGAGTGCAGAAGCCGAGAACTAAACTGCAGGGGTGCCAGGACCAAATCATGATGCCAGTCCCCGGGCGGGTACTGTGAGCCCGGTGCTCTGAGCCTGCAAGGTCACTACTGTGCTCTGATGGTGGCCTTAGGTAGCTCCCGGGATGGCTGGGCCGGCCGGGTGGCTGGGGCAGATGTCCGGGCCTTTTAACCAGGAAGCTGGAGGATGTCCTTCCGGTCTCGCTCCTCACCCAGGCCCCCACCTGGGCTCCCTCCATTTCCCAGATTTTGCACACCGTTGTTTAAGCTCCTCCTTTTCTGGCGCTCCAGTTCAGTCCCGCTGCCCTGAAACCAGAGTTCTGCAAAGGTCGGTGGAGCATTAGCCACCTGAAGAGGAGGTGCGGAGGCGGGAGGCTGTGTGATGCAACCGTTTCCAGTACACGGCTGGGCTAGCAAACACAAGACTGACCCCGCCAGAGCAAGGCAGCGCCAATCAGAAGATGGAGCCCGGTGCCCTCAGCCATTAACACAAAGTTCTCTCTTAGCCCAGAGTGGAGAGCACGGTTGCTTGTTTGTTTTATGGAATCACCGTGCGATGGACAGTTGCAAAGTTGCTCATGATTGATTTCAGTCACAGTGTGGAAACACGGTTCCTTTTATAACCTATGGTGGTTAAAAAACCATAGGTTTTATAACCATAGGGGTCTGGCTCCTTCCTGCTTGCCCGCTGAAGAGCTTTGTCAATTAAGGAAAGCAGCAGAACACATGTGCTAATCATTTTCTGGGGACTCTCCTTCTGGCCGGCTTGAGCTCTCTGGAGAACCCTGGTGGGGTCCCCTCTTCTGGGGTCCAAGGCAATGCCTCGGCTATGTTTCTCTTTGAGCCTTCCTGTATTCCTTTCTGAGGATACAGGAGGCCGGACTGGAAGCCCCTGGTGCACAGCAGGAGGAAGGGGCCACGGAATGAAAATCAGGGAAGGGTCATGCATTTCTCTGGGTCCTGCAACTCTCTTGTCCAGACACAAGCCCACTCACAATTAGTGTGATTTAGGACTTGTTCCGCTAGAGGCACACAAACAGTGGGAGTTTGTGAGTCCAGTGGCAGAGCACACACATTCAGTGGAAGGCCTGTCAAACCTTGCTTTGCTTCCCCCACGCACACCCCGTGCCCAACACACATGCACAGACACAGACACAGGCACACACATGTGCCCTGGTATGCAGTTATGCTATTTTCCCCATGATGCTGGCCAGCAGCCACAAGAATCAGCACCCCCAGCCACAGATCGTCAGGGCAAACGTGCATTCCTCTACTGTGCATCCAGTTGGCACATTATAAGGGGGCTCCTTTCTCATAATGTCTGCAAAAGGCTTCTCTGTGTCTCCAAGTTTTGATGTGAAGAAGGAAAATGGCAACTTCAGTGTAACTCTTGGTACTAGCCCCACTGTAGGCTAGTGTCAGTTCTCCTGAGCCTTTAAGGAAGGCGAGGCTAAACTACAGTGTGCAGGGCTAGTAATATAATGTGTCTCTTCAGTTCATTTTTACTTTATGATGGATTTAAGGTGCAATCCCACTGTGACTGAGGAGTATTCACACATAGGGAAACACATTTATCATTATCTAATGGTGACTTAACAATTGCCAAGATCACTGTTGTTAATATCTCTATTTGGGAGGGGGCAGAGAGACACACACACCTGGATAGCTGTGTGGACATAAATTACTTGCAGTATCCAGGATCATAGACAACAGAGCTGTAAGAATTGTGCTAGATGTATGTGGGGCATCAGATATTTGAACTCATGACCTGAGGCTGTCAAGATTAGGTGTTCTAAGGTCTCATACTACTCTTCCAAGCCTTAATATTTTTATCTTTGTGTTATTTCTTCTTTTTTTGGAACCAAGTTGATTGCAAATTTCAGTTGATCTTATATTTATTTATTTGTCTTTTTTGGTCACACCCAGCAATACTCAGGAATTACTCCTAAATCTGCACTCATGAATTGCTCCTGGCAGTGCTGAGGGGACTACACGGGATGCCCAGAATCAAGCCCAGGTTTGACGCATGCAAGGCAAACACCCTACTCGCTTAGCTATCTCTTGGGCCCCTAGTTAATTTTTCAGTAGGATAAATAGATCGAGATTGAGGATAATGTTCTTTATGTTTAATTCTTCATCTTTAAAAAGTAATCTTTATGGTTATACTTGAGACAAAAATGCACATTTGTGGGTTGAAGAGATAGTCTAGTGGGCAGGGCACTTGCCTTGCACATGACTGGCTTGAGTTTGATGCAAACACCACCAGAGTGATCTTGAGCACATGCGCAGGAGCAAGCCCTGTTCGGGTAAGCACAAGACTTCCTCATATAAGGAATATATAAGGATTAAGCACAAAAGGGTATGACTCAAAAACTGAAAAACAAAAAAGTGGAAATAATGTTTTCTACTCAGTAAATTATAATTATTATCATAAAACAAATCCATAAAAACAGGATTATTGATTTTTCTTTCTTCCTTAATAATTCCCCTAACTTAATATGTTTTGCTAATATCAACAGCACCACCATAACCATTAGCTGAAGTCTCAGTCTTCTCATTATCCTAATTGCTAATTCATTCAATCACTTACGCGGCGTTTTTGTGTGTGTAGGATAAACCAGGTAGTGCTCCGGAATCACTCTTGGTGTTCAGGGAACGCTGTTATGTGGCTCTAAGCAAGACTAGCACCTTGCCACCGTAGTCTCTCCAGCCCCTCACCCCACCTCTATTTTGTTTTGATTTTTATTTTGGACTTCAATTGCGGAAGTGTCAAAGTAGGCATAAGGTATGGAGGCCTCAGGCCTTTTCCCTTAGTGTTAACAAAACGCTTTTCTTGGGTGGGATAGGGGAAGCCGCCTTGAGTGGTGCTGGAACCAGCAGTGGGGAGGGAGGGGTGGGTTGGGGCACGTGCTCTGACATTTGGCGTAACTCCCCAGCCCCCTCACAGCTTTTGACTCAAATTGCTCCCCCACATCTCTCTGTGTCATTGTTTCTTTTTTTCCACTGATGCCTTCCTAGAAGGCCTCTTCTAGATTGCTAACTGGACCCCTCCTCCTCTGGGGTCACTTTCTGTTCCAAACCAAGGATTACTGGCTGACGGGGATCATTACCTACAGCTCCTACTCCAATTAGGACATTTAGGTGATCAAACAGCCCCTCCCAGCACAGGGACTATGAACAGAATAAACGTCCCTTCCTACCTTTGCTGTTCTTACTCACGAACTATATTAACCACATGAACTGCCCTTAATGTCTACCATAAAGTCCTCCCTACCCGATTTGTGTGTGTTCATTTGTAGTTCCTGGACCTCTGGCCATCAGCGTAAGGCTCTTGGTTTGCACACAATCGATCTCGGTTTGCTCCCTGGCACTGTGTATGGTCCCCTGAAATCAGCCAGGAATGATTCCTGAGCACAGAGCCAGGAGTAAACCCTGAGCATTGCTGGATGTGGGCCCCAAACTAAAAAGCAAATCAAAACAATAGCCGCAAACAAAAGCTCCATTTCATGATTCCTACTTGTTCCAAAACCAAACCCAAAGTCCGTGGGCTCTACCTCCTTCCCAGGCTGTGCAGCCATTTGGTGTTTATATGGACTTGCCATACCCATGTGTGTAGACAGTAAATTAACTTTTAATAATTACCTCACCAGAATAGAAATAATTTAAATTCAGTTGCTCAGTAATTTGATGACATCAGGCTTTAATGAGCTGGTTATAAGTTTTTTAAGTTTACACTGTCGGGGCCTGAGCTATAGCACTGCTGGTAGGGCATTTGCATGGCACGCGGCAGACCGGGGGTTCAATCTCTGGCATCACCTATGGTCCCCCCGTGTGCCTCCAGGAGTAATTCCTGAGTGCAGAGCCAGGAGTAATCTTTGAACATCTCCAGGAGTGTCCCAAAAACAAAATAAATATTTTTTTAATAAACAAAATGGTAAAGTTTACACTTCTGATCTCAAAAAATTCTGTCAAAAGTCAAAATAAATGAATTTGTCAAGAATAATCATGTAACAGTAAGTTAATAATTACCAGAAAGTAGTTTTCATTGAAGCCTTTATAAAAATTACTGAACAGGGGAGGGTAAAAAAAATTACTGAACAAAAATTGATAGTCATCTTTTTATTAAAAAACAACAATTAAACACGTTGTGGAATAAGTAAATCACACCTAAACTTTTATTTTATAGTGAGATTTGGGTCATATCGATTGGTGCTCTGGACTGCCTCTAATTCTGTTCTTGGGGAACAACCTGGGACCATATGATGAAGGGGATTGAAGTAGGGGCAACCGTGTTCAAGGCAAATGCCTTAACCCCTGTGCTGTCTCCCTATGCCTCACACTAAAATTTTAGCCACACACTTACAACTGATTCCTACTTGCTCCAAAACCAAAACCAAAGCTTATAATAATGAAAAAAAATTACAAGATAGAAGCCAGGAGGGCTGGGAAGAGGACCTAGAGCCAGGATAGATGTCAGTTATGAAAAGGGTGCCAGAGCGATAGTACAGTGGGTAGGGTACAGTGCGTAGGGTGTTTGCCTTGCACAAGCAACCAGGGTTTAATCCTCAGCATCACATATGGTTCCCTGAGTACCACCAGGAGTAATTCCTAAGTGCAGAGCCAAGAGGAACCCATGAGCATCGCCATGTGTGACCCAAAAAAGTCAAAAAATAGAAAAGAAAAAGAAGGGGCTGACAATGTGTAAAATAAGAGGGAGAGAGATGCAGAGACAGAGAGAGAGAGAGAGAGAGAGAGAAAGAGAGGAAACTGGGATACCTGCTATTAAGGCGGCCTGGGGGACGGGAGGGGAGGGGTACATTGGTGGTGGAAATGGGGCACTGGTGGAGGGATGGGTGCTGGAATACTGTATTACCAAGAACCAATTATGAACACCTTTGTAATTGTATGTTTCACGGTGGTATAATAAAAGAATTAAAAAAAAGGGGGGCTGGAGCGATAGCCCAGCGGGTAGGGCGCTTGCTTTGCACGCGGCTGGCCTGTGCCAGCCTGGGTTCGATCCCGGCATCCCATATGGTCCCCGAGCACCGCCAGGAGTAATTCCTGAGTGCAGAGCCAGGAGTAACCCCTGAGCATCGCCGGGTGTGACCCAAAAAGCAAAAAAAAAAAAAAAAATTATGAGCTTCACTCCTTTCATTAAGAAAGGAATAAACTCTTTCTAAATATCAAATAAAAGAAGAAAATCACTGAAAATTCTAAACAAGAGTAGGGTGAAAATATCCCCCCAATATTAAAACATTTAAAAATTTCAATTTCTTGATGGGGTTGTTTGTTTTCTTCTTGTAAAGTTCTACCAGTGCCTGATATATCCTGGATATTAACCCCTTATCAGATGGGTATTGGGTGAATATTCTTTCCCATTCTGTGGACTGCCTTTGTATCTTAGTCACTGTTTCTTTTGAGGTGCAGAAGCTTTTTAGTTTCATGTAGTCCCATATGTTTATCTTTTCTTCTAGTTGCTTTGTTAGTGATGTTTCACCTTTGAAGATGCCTTTAGCTTCAATGTCGTGGAGGGTTTTTCCAATATTTTCTTCAATGTACTTTATGGATTCAAGTCTGTTATTAAGATCTCTAATCCATTTTAATCTGATTTTTGTGCATGGTGCTAGACACAGGTCCAAATTCATTTTTTTACACATGTCGCTGCCCAGTTTTCCCAACACCACTTGTTGAAGAGGCTTTCCTTACTCCATTTTAGACTCGTTGCACCTTTATCAAAGATTAAATGATCATATATTTTAGGTTGGGTGTCAGGATACTCAATTATATTCCATAGGTCCACAGGTCTGTTTTTATTCCAATACTATGCTGTTTAATCAAAAAATGGGGAGAAGAAATGAACAGAAACTTCAGCAAGGAAGAAATTCGAATGGCAAAAAAAAATATGAAAAAAATGCTCATCATCACTAATCATCAGAGAGATGCAAATCAAAACAACAATGAGATACCACTTTACACCACAGAGACTGGCACATATTCAAAAGAGCAAGAACAACAAGTGCTGGCGTGGATGTGGGGAAAAGGGGACACTCATCCATTGTTGGTGGGAATGCTGGCTGGTACAGCCTTTCTGGAAAACAATATGGACATTCCTCCAAAGACTATAAATTGAACTCCCATTTGACCCAGCCATACCACTCCTGGGAATCTACTCTGGGAAACCAAAAATACGCAGCGGAAACACCATCCCTACTTTTATGTTCATAGCAGCATTATTCACAATAGCCAGAATCTGGAAGCAACCAGAGTGCCCGAAAATCGATGACTGGATAAAGAAGCTTTGGTACATCTACACAATGGAATACTATGCAGCTGTTAGGAAAAATGAAGTTATAAAATTTGCCTATAAATGGATGGACATGGAGAAGATTATGTTGAGCGAAATTAGCCAGAAGGAGAGAGACAGACACAGAATGACTGCATTTATTTGCATGGCATAAATATATATGTACATATTAAGATACCAATATCCAAGGTCAAGTGAAACATATATCAGGAGGTCTTCTCAAAGGTGGAAATTATCACAAACGTGTGGCAGTCAGAGGCTAGGTAAGACAGAAAATGGAACAATGTGCTAACAATTGTTGAGGATACTAATGCCAACCTAGAACTGAGCATTAAATAGAGGCAAAAAGATACACATGACAACCCTTTAATGTATGTTCTGTAATCCATAGTCTGGAGGGGAAGGAAAAGAGAAAGAGAGAGAAACGGAAAGAAATAAAGAACCTGCCATGGAGCAGGGCTGGGGAGGGGGGAGGGAACCGGGGACGTTGGTGGTGGGAGATGGGCACTGGTGGCGGGATGGGTGCTGGAACACTGTATGACCCTAAACCCAAATATGAACCTTTTAATTGTACATCTTTGTAATTGTAAAAATAAAAAATGTTTAAAAAATTCAATTTCTTAAAAAAATATGGCAGTGATTCTGGGAAATAAGTGTTGACCATATACAGAGATACACAGAATAATGTGTTTAGTGTCATAAAATTGGCATTGAAATACATCAGAAAGAAGTCATTCAAAATATGGTATCAGCCTGGTGGTAGGAAAGAGTTAAGTGATAAAGATACTTTAACTTCTTATGCAATGAATTCCATACCAAACAAAGATAAACCAATGAAACTAAAAAAAAAACTAGAACAAAAATGTGAAGGAAATCACATTTGGGGGATTTAAGTTCTATCAAAATAGAACACAACACCCCCCCACCAAAGTTTATAAAATATGGCTGTATGAAAACAGCCCCAATTAAAGACAAAAAAAAAGAAAGGTGATTATAAAAATACAACACATCTGATATGTGCAATGAATATCATTTCAAGATTATATTCTAGAGTCTACCCCTATGGAGGGGTTTGGGATAGAAAAAGATATTTGGGGAAAAGGCTTTATTTCCCCTTAATACTCTGCATTAGGAAGTTTACCAATGAACATATTACCTACTCCAAAGTTCATAAGTTTATATTAAAAAATAAAGAATATAATTTTTGATTGTTCACACATTTGTTGTACCAGTAACTACTTCTTGATTTGTATTTGAATATTGATTTTTTTATTTGAAAGCTAAGGCATTGTCGTTTAAAGAGCATAGATTCCAATTGAAAGGATGGCAGGACTCTTTAGTCTTTCTGCCCAAGTTAGATCTTGATAGCAACAGCTTACAGGTGTGGCACTCAATACCATTTACTTAATTTCTCTGAATCTCAAAGTCATACTAAATAAACATATGTACATGCAGCACTTTCTTCACTAAAATCATTCGGAGATAGCACAGGTGGTAAGTTGCTTGTTTCGCATGTGGCCAACACAGGTTTGAATCCCTGGCACCACAAGGATGATCCCTGAGCACAAAGCCAGAAGGAACCCCTCAGTACCTCTGTGTATGCAACCCCCCAAAAAGAAATTCAGTGGTTAGTATTCAGCTGAGAGCATTTTCTGACTCGGGGAAAACAAAGTTTATAAAGTTTATGAATTACAAAGAGATGATTGGAATGTGTATAAGTATTTCATCGCAGAGAATTGTAAAGAGGGACAATTATTGATGCGTGTGTTTCAAAGAGACACACACTATGCTATTCTGGCTATGTAGAATTTACTTTAATAAGAGACTGTTGCAACTAATATCAGGCCGTTTCTGCAATGCTCCCCAGAGAACATCACACCTAGCTGTCAGAAGTTATGTAAAATTCCCCCTAAAAGTTCCACCAAAGTTGCAAAGATAGTAAAATTAAACTCTGTGCCTTATGAGAAAGAAGGCATGTGTCTTACAAGTAAAAACTCCAAAGTGCATTAGTATTCAGGTTTTTCTCACACAAAAAAATTAAAAATATTTTTTGCTTTTTGGGTCACACCTGGCAATGCTCAGGGGTTGCTTCTGGCTCTTTGCTCAGAAATTACTCCTGGCGGTGCTCAGGGGACCATATGGGATGCCGTGGATCAAACTCGGGTCAGCTGCATGTAAGGCAAATGCCCTCCCCACTGTGCTATTGCTCGGCTCCCAAAAATTAAAAATATTGGGTTTTTATGCATTTTGAATCACACCTGGTGATACTCAGGAGGTACTCCTGGCTCTTTGCTCAGGAATTACTCCTGGCAGTGCTCAGGGGACCATATGGAATATCGGGGATTGAACCTGGGTTGGCCGCATGCAAGGCAAATGCCCCTACCCACTGTGCTATGGCTCTGGCCCCTGATTTGTTGAACTCAAGGCAACAATTCTTAATTCTGCATTAAATCTGACCTGCACACAATTGTAAAACACTTGAAAAGAAAGATGATGACAAACAATATGGGTAAATTCTTTTATCAAACTTTAGAAGTCTGATCTTTGCTTTTTGCCAATTTGCATTGGAATCTGAGATGTATTATCACAGTTTTAAAGAAAACACTTGATTTAAACCAATATCAAGTTCTAAGTTTTATCGGGAAAAATTCTAGAGGAAAATGACCATAAGTGATTTAGTGGTCTACATCGATCCTTGTACTCTTAGGTTTATTAAAGTTTAACTGCTTGTTCCCTTACAAGTTTGGGTCAGTTTCTTCTTTGTAAATTATAAATGATTAATGAATTCCCAGAAAGAATATTTCCTTTACTTTAGTTTATTTTTCTGAGAATATAGCGTAGGTAGTATTGAAGTCAAAATGACAATCGAATTGAATTCTAAGGTCAAAGTACTTGTTTGAATAATAATTTCCCAAATTGCCTATCCTCCAACTGTTTGTGTTTTGATTTGAAACCGTAACATTTATGGATAATTGCCTTTGAATATTTAATAATTCCTTCTGGGAACCCGCTTCTGTTTTATTTACCTCTGACCCATTTTAATAAAATTTTTATGATATCACCATGAGATACACAGCGATAGAGTTTATTGTATCACTATGAGATACACAGCGATAGAGTTTATTGTATCGCCATGAGATACACAGCGATAGAGTTTATTGTATCACCATGAGATACACAGCGATAGAGTTTATTGTATCACCATGAGATATACAGCGATAGAGTTTATTGTATCACCAAGAGATACACAGCGATAGAGTTTATTGTATCACCATGAGATACACAGCGATAGAGTTTATTGTATCACCATGAGATACACAGCGATAGAGTTTATTGTATCACCATGAGATACACAGCGATAGAGTTTATTGTATCACCATGAGATATACAAAGATAGAGTTTATCTTATCACCATGAGATACACAGCGATAGTTTATTGTATCACCATGAGATACACAGCGGTAGTTTATTGTATCACCATGAGATACACAGTGATAGTTTGTCATATCACCATGAGATACAAAGCAATAGACTTTATAGCATCACCATGAGATACACAGTGAGAGGTTGCTGTGTATCTCATGGTAGTACAAAAGCTGGGGGGCAGATCACTCTGAACATAAGAGTAAAGAGATATACTTAATAACCTTACAGTACCTGGACTGAAAACCACAGGGAAAGAGAGACAGAGAGAGAAAGAGAGAGACAGAGAGAGAGACAGACAGAGAGAGACAAGACAGAGACGGAGAGAAGAAAGGTGCCCACTATAGAAGCAGGGGCAGGGCAACTGAGCACATTGATGGTAGGAAATAGACACTGTGAAGCAACAGGTCTTGGAACTGAATATCAAACTTGATTCTGTAGAGTTGAGTCTTCCTGTCCTGGCAAAAAAGGATACAGTCCGAAAGGAAGGAGAGTCACCAATTTTGATTCTTTATTCTAGTTATCATGCTGTAATTTAGGTACTGATGATTTTCATTATCCCTAAAATTTCATTATCCTAAAATTATTATGAAGCATTTCTTACTATGAGATGATATATAGATACAAGACACTCTGAGAATTAAAGTTATTCAGGGATGAAATGGGTTTCCAGCAAGGTCTTGTCACTTGTCACTTGTCTTCCCATTCATCTGTTTGCTTGAACAGGCGCCAATAATGTCTCCATTAGTTGGGAATGAGGTCCATTATTGTTACTGTTTTGGGCATATCGAATGCACATGGGTAGCTTGCCAGGCTCTGCCGTGGCTCTGGGTTCATCCCAGGGGGCCCAGTATCTCTCTCTTCTTTTTGTTTTTTGGCCACATCTGACTATGCTCGGTGTTTACTCTTGGCTCTGGGGACCTTATAGGATACCAAGTACTGAACCTGGGTGGGCCACAAGGCAAGTAAGTGCCCTGCTAGCTATAGGATCTCCCCAGCCAACAAATAATGTATCTCTATATGGATGCATGTGCTGGATGATTGTATGAACATATATTTATGTCTATCTACTGTTTCATCTTCTCTAGATTAGTAACAAGGGTGGCTGGATGAACCCTTATTCTCTCTCAAAGCTGTAATGGTTGTAATTTCAGTACAACTTGGAATGGAAGCACTTTTTCGATGCTGACCACAAGATTCAGGTCCAACACAAAAGGAATTTAAGGAAAGGTGTATTCTTGGAGGTCGAAAAAACTGGAATCAATGTTGGCGACCATATCCCTATCTTTTGAATTAAGAACTAGCTTAATATTATAGCTGACTCCTTAGAATTGGATTTTCTCAAAATAGACATTCTCTGATATGTTGAAAACCGTTCTCTGGTATGTTGAAAATCACTTCAAAGTAAGATCATGCTATTAAGGGATGCTTGTTAAAATATTTGTTTGTAAGAGTAGCCCAGGGAAAGTGAAAATGAAATGGTTTGGTAGTCTCGGCACTGTGAGCTTTTAGTTTCACTATGTAAATCAAAGACGTGAGAACAACCTGGGGCAGGTTG
>JAJIBD010001684.1:0-49947 GCA_021461705.1 Cryptotis parvus
AATACAGAATCCTTGGGAGCTGCAAACCATCGAAGGCGGCTTATGGCTCTGCCGGTTTTATTTTGTTTTATTTTTTCTACGCTTATGGATGATGCTGGTTCGGTAGCAGTTACCGTGTCTGATGTGGAATGACTCCCACCTCGTCCTTTGAGGGCCGCTGCGAGGTCAGGGGCCCCTCTTCTCCCACCGCAGGCCTCATGGGACTTTGGGAGCTTCTTGGAGGAGAAGTTTCCGGCTGGGAGGCCTGCGTGCCCGGTGTTCCTTCTGCAGGTCCGTCTTCACCGTCAGCCCTCCCTGTCTTCCCAGGAGCATCAGAAAATGAGTAAAACCCTGGCAAGTGCCTTTCCTTTCTCCTGTCATTGCCCAGGCAGGATGGGGAAAAGATGGAATATTGGGAGGAACAGCTCCTCCCTACCTAGCTTTGGGGGCTACAGCTGTGCCCGCTGAGTGGCTGGATTTTGTGGTCCAGTTGGTTTCTCTGCTCCCTTCATGTAACTCACCTTCTAAGTAACTAACGTTTTTGTGACTGGAAGCCTCTACGTGGTGGCCGGCTCTGCCATGGTCAGGAAAGCAGGATAGATTCACAGTGGGGGCCAGGAACAGTAGTGGGGAGCACTTGGTGTGTCCAGAGAATCCCCAGATTGGACATGCTCTGGACAGCTCTGGTATAGGGTTGCAAAGGATTGATTGGGGCATTTTATTTTATTTTTGCTTTCTGGGGTTACATCTGGCGATACTCAGGGGTTACACCTGGCTCTACACTCAGGTGTAGAGCATCACTTCTGGCTGATGCTCTTGGTGATGCTCTTGGTGATCACTCTTGGTGATGCTCGGGAGAACATATGGGATGTCAGGGATAGAATCTGGGTTGGCCACGTGAAAGGCAAACGCCCTACCTATTGCCTACCATCTCTCCCCACCATCCTTGGGGTGTGGGGGAGAGGGGGTTAGGAGCAAAGAATTCAGGGTTCCCTGGTGGAGATTTAGGATCCCCACTGATAGTTTGTATGGGTGTGGCCCAGCTACCCTCATGGAAAATGTGGCTCCAGAGAGACTGTCACTTGCCCACTTGCTGCTTTTTGTGAAGATGACTCGTCACACTGCTGGTGGCTTTTTCTGCAGCTCAAGGAGCAGTTTGGACAGAATTAGCTGTAAACTCCCAATGCCTGTAGGAGATCAGGAGTAAAGTGGACAAATTGGTGATAGGAACTTGGGCCCTCTGAGGGGGCCAGGAAGCCGCTGCAGCCGCCACTCAGAGCAGTGAGTGAGCAGTGCAGGACCAGCCGCTGCTGCCGTGTGGAGTGCGCATGTGGCTTGTCTGCGCTGAGTCCCATGTGCTTTGCCCGCACCACCCAGTTCTGTTCCTGGCTCACAGGCGTCCGTCTCATTCTGGGATGTGGCCGTGACTTCACTCAGGAGGAGTGGCAGGAGCTAATGCCGAGCAGAAGATAATCTACAGGGACGTGATGCTGGAGAACTACAGCCACCTCGTCTTTGTGGGTGAGGGGCACTCGAGTCCCTGAAGCCCCCAGACTCGTAGCACGGTTACTGGTTTTAATGCCTAGTCTCCAGGGGCCATGGCGAGTGGTGTGTTTTTGGTGGTTCCTGTCCCACACCCACTAAGCTGTACACAGATTCGCTGCACAGTTGGCCCTTCTGTGGGGGAACCACTCTCCCACTCAAAGGGTCCAGAAGCTCAGCAGCCCGGCTCAAGTTCTCTTGTTTCCATTAATAGGGTGTCACATACTCGAGCCGGAGTTATTCTCAAGTTGGAGCAAGGAGAGGAGCCATGAGACAGAGATGGCGGATTCCTGCTTCCTGGTTCCCCAGCTGTGTATGTAGAAGAGACCCGGGGACTTGTTAGTGTTGTTTCTGGTTAACTGACTTTTGCATCAACTTTGCTTGCTCTCTATCACCTCTAGACTTTATTCTTCCCCATGACAACAAGTTTGTAGGACTTTTCTGTGCTCTCGTTTATTCAGACCCCCAAGTCTTGGCATTCCTGCTCCTCTTCCTGCATCTTTGGAGCTCATTTGTCTCAGTGATAATTGGACACAAGCATCACCTATTCCTTTGTTTTGGGGGTGATCCTGAATCGATAATCATTATTATTTTGCTTTTTGGGTCACATCCGGCAATGCTCAGGAGTTGCTTCTGCCTCTGCACTCAAGAATTACTCTTGGTGGTACTTGGGGAGCCATATGGGGATGCCGGGGAGCAAAACCCAGGTCAACCACATGCAAGGCAAAATTCCTACCTGCTGGACTATCTCTCTGCCCCACGCCCCCACCCCCCCATTATTAAGTGACTTCTTTGTTTCGTGTTGCTGCTGTCTTTTCCTGGCCCTTTCCTTGAGGTGTCTCTGACTTGTATCCATGCCTAGTTTTCCTTTTCATTCTCTGTGAGTTTTGATGGAGTTCTCCCCCAAGCCTCTGCCAGTACAGTTGGAGGTCCCCTCTCTCCTAGGCTATAGGGCCGGTCCCTCTTTCAACATTCCTTCCCAGTGCCTGTCCCTTGGTCTCCCTTGAACAGAGGCCTGTTATCAAGGAGTTCCAGGTGATGCTGGAGAAGAAACAGTGGGTCTCATTGGCCCTCCCACCCCAACCAGGGCATCTGCTTTGAATTTTGACTGTTTCATTGTTCCCATACCTTCCCAGGGCTCCTGCCCTCCCTGATTATGGGATGAGGTGGGGAGGTGGTGGGAACGGAGGAGGGGAAGTGTTTGTTTTCATGGTGAATTATTTGCCTCCCTTTGTTCCAGGAACACTGTGCTAAAAGCACAGTCCTCAGCTCTCTTGATGGCTACAGGAGACTGGTGAGCTGCTAAAACTGCAGTTGCTCATCACCTCTCCTGCCTTCCCTAACTAGCACTTTAATCTCTTCCCTTTCTCACAGTCACCCTGGCATTATTGTGAATTGACACTTCTCTTCAACTGTGGCCAGTCACCCCAGGCTTGTGAAAAGTCTCCATTTCTCCTCCACCAAAAAAAGGTTTTTGTTCTGTTTTTTTTTTTTTTTTTTTTGCTTTTTTAGATCACACCCAGCAATGCCAGGGGGTCCTTCCTGGCTCTGCACTCAGGAATTACTTTTGGCGGTGCTTGGGGGACCATATAGCATACCGGGATCAAACCCAGGTCAGCTGCATGCAAGGCAAATGTCCTACCCACTGTGCTGTTGCTCTGGCAGCCTCCTCTGGCAAAGTTGACACCAGAACTCTGTTCTGCCTTGCCTGGCTTGCTTAAAAACCTATTGGGTTTGCAGAGGGTGTTGATCTGAAGTTTCTGATAGGTTTTGTGTCCCTCTGACTGATCATGAGTCCGGGAGAGAAGGCGGTTTCTAGCCCTGACCCGCCATCCCAGCAGAGCCTCGCAAGAAGCCAGGGGAACCCACACACCATGAGGGCAGCCATTTTCAACATCCAAGCTCCACAGCTTATCAGAGCTCCACCCAGCAGAAAAGCTCATCTCTCCCCATGGTGCACAACCACAAAGCGGCTGCGCAGTTCATCACTTAAATACACAAACTGAGAGCCAACTACAGAGAGTATCCCACCCACACAGCAGAGCCTGGCAAGCTACCCGTGTTGTATTTGATATGCCAAAAAACAGTAACAATTATAGATCATTCCCATGTGTAGCAGTAAGTAGATCTAAGGATATGCAAAGGAAGGTCTGATGTATACTGCCTGTTAACAGATACATGGGGTCTTCTGGCAGACTGTCTCCAATTAGAGTTAGTATGTAGAAAGCCCTAGGGAAACTGTTAATCAAGCTGCACTTACACAGACAAAGGCTATCCTAGGTCATTTTTCTGCACATTCCCTTGTTGGCGCTAATTAACCCTAGATGGAGTCTTATAACAAGACCTCCTCTTCTGGGGCAACTTAGGAAGGCTAAGTTAACAAACTGTTGCATTCTTTGCTCATCTCACCTCACTGAGATAGCACCACCTGCAGGCTTCTGGCTCTGAGTGTCTCCTCCCTATCACCATAAATCCTATGGTAGAAATGTAAAATGTCCTTGCAGTGTCAATTATGTAAACTTAACTCTAAGTTTTACTGCCCTTTGTTGTGTTGGCTTATAAGGAAGTTGGGGTCTTTGTTAAGGGTCAGTCAGCTCTCATCAGTCAGCTCTCATAAGTGAAATCTAGTCAGTCAGCGCTCCTCAGTGAGCTGTGGTCAGTGAGCTCTGGTCAGTCAGCTCTAGTCAGTAAGCTGCGGCCAGTTAGCCACCAAGATGAGAGCTGATGCCCCTCCGGCTGGTGATCATTAAAAATATTAATGAAAATACGTCTTGTGCCTGGAGTCTCATCTCTGCGCCTCCGACCACGACAGGACATTCCTGCTACACCCATGACCTGAAGAATAGTTTTTGGCTCTTTGTGTCCCTGGAGCGAGCAGATGCCCTTGGGCTACACTAGCACGCAACAGGACATATGGAGATGTTACTGGTGCCTGCTTGAGCAAATAAATAAACAACAGGAAGACAAGGGACAAGTTTGTGTCCCTCAGTGATTCACATTATTCTCTCAGTCCCTAAAGGAAATGTTAGTTTCTTGTTTCTGGTCATTTTCCCATCAGTGTCTCCTCTCCCCACTGTCCTTGAAGAAAGGGCATGTTCCTCTCCTCCCCAGCATACATAGATATTAGCACCCACTTACATTTTTGTTACCTCAGAAATGGGTGGGTTAGGGGCGCGGAGTATAGTATAGCAGGGAGGGCATTTGCCTTGCATGCAGCTGACCCAGGTTTGATCCCCAGCATCCCATATGGTCCCCTGAGCACTGCCAGGAGTAATTCCTAAGTAGAGCAGAAAGCCAGAAGTAACCCCTGAGCTTTACGGGTGTGACCCAAAAAGAAAAAAAAAATAAGTGGGTGGGTTGTTTATCCATTCAGAAAACATTTTACTTCATGATTTTTATGTTTTCAGAAGCATTGCCATATTCTCTGGGCTCTCAGAAGTAGTTAGAATCATTTCAGTCAGAATGACAAGGAACGCTGGGGATTCGCCCAGCCACTGTCCTTGGGATGCCGGCTCCATCTCTCTGCCCTGGGGAACCTGACACGCTCACCCCTGCCTGGGCACCTTTTCTCTTTTGTTCTTTGGGGGCAAAATGTGAAACTTGGAGGACACAGGGCAGGGGAGGCTGGTCCTTGAGCCTGGTGTGGGCACTGTGTTACAACCCAGTGGGGCACGCATAGCATGCTCTCTCCTCTGGCCGCTCCTGGGGCACAGGCACCCCTGTCCCCCTGGGCAATGTCTGTAGGGGGTTCCTCTCCTCTAACTCAGCAAAGACTCCCACTCTTCATCCTGCTTCCTGGATTCTTGAATCTGAAAACTGTACCTCCCCTCCACACTGACCGTCCCTGTGTTTCCCCCCAGTATCTGCTGGTCATGGTCATTGCCTATGAGCCCCTGTGGCCTCTTTTGCTGGCAGATCTGGCACATTCACTTCTTCCTGGTCCTGTGAGTACCAACCCCAGGGAGCCCCAATTCAGCAGCACTTTGACCCCGTCAGCCTCCCTCCACCCGAGGGTCTCTCTGCAGTGTCTCCTTGATAGACCGGGGAGGGCGTGAATCCCAGTGGGGCTCATGGAATAGCCATGCCAGGCAAACCCACCTGGTGCCTTTGACAAGCACCAGCTCTGTCCGCAGCTACCTACTAGTGATATGGAGGAGGACAACCAGGCGCCCAAACAGATCATCTTCTCCTTCCTGTAGAGCCACAGCCACCAGCAGAGGCCTCAGTTCCACCGGCTTCAGCTCCAGCTGCTGTGTTCCATGGGCTGGAGGACCCGGGTGACTCGTGAGGAGTGCGAGCATGTGGGCCCGCCAGAGGCTCAGAGAGGGCTGGCATGGGATGGAGGGCCCGAGTGGAGTCAGCAACACAACACGGGCCGCATCTGTTTCCACAGATCCAGGCCTATGAGCCTCAGCATTGCGTGTGGGGCCGAGACCGCACCTGCTTGACCTAGAGCCAGGCTAGAACCAAGGGAACGGCCTGAGAGAGGTAAGTGGGGCCCTGGGGTACAGATCAGATCCTGTCTCTGGGGAAATCCTGGTGCTGGCGCCTTAGCCTCAATTCCTCCTGCCATAGCCCCTCAGCCCAATTCTGGGGACCCCCCAGCACTCTCATGTTCCCTTCCCTGAACAGATGGAGAGTTGGAGAGGAGGCCAGATAGACACCAGGAGGCCCTGCCCCTTGCACTGAGATCACCTTGTCCCTGACCTGTACGCAGGTCCTGTGCTGGGTCCAATGATTGGGTTGAAGCTTGGAGGAGCAGAGATGGGTGCTGGGCTCAGGGTGATGGAAGGCGTCCATTTCCCCAGACTGTGTAGTGATTCGTTTCCATCTGTGCAGAGCCTGCCCACCTGCAACATCACCAACGGGATTGTCGGCATCAGATCCACCAGGCACTAGAAAATTGTCCCAGAGGAATAAAGGAATTCACCTAGAAGCACCCTGTGAGCTTTTAGTTATATGTGAAGACACACACAACTGTCCCCCACCCCAGCAAGAGCTGCTCCGTCTCCACTCCCCTCCAGATCACCAGCCACGAGGTATCACCCAGCAAAAGCCCTTTCTGGCTCTACCTGACACCAGTCTCCTATGTGGTGCAACAGGTCGCAGAATGTTCTAGAAGGGGATGTAACATCATGGCCAGCAGGACGTTAAGACTTGTGGACATTCTGGGGTCTAGGAAAAGGCAACCAAAAAATCCATTTTCTTTTATGGTCTACAATCTGGAAAATGTCCCCAACATGTTGGGGACATTTTCCAGATTGAAAAAACCTCAGAACACGTACCTGAGGTTACTGTAGTGGAGGGGAGAGTTCTGTGCTTGGACCATCCATCTATTGTGGGGTGTGGAGAAAAGGGACTGCAAGGGGCAAGAAGTCAGATCTGGAGAAGAAAGCTGCTGGAAACAGGAGCAACTTTTCATAGTGGGTTTGACAATGTTTGCCATAGGGGTATTGTTGGTTAATGCTTATGTAAGGCATCCTTAAATTGACATGCCGTTGCTATAGTTCTGTGATGCTTATTCTTATTTATGTCTAGTTTATTTAATAAAAATAGTTTTGCTTTTATGTTCAGGTCTTGAGTTTTAACTGGGACATTAAAATGAATCTTTTTAATAATTCTTTGAGGTTATTTCTATGGAATGGTTGTTGGAAACAGAGATGGGCAGACCTCCGTTCCATCTTTTTTTTCTTTTTGGGTCAAACCCAGCAATGCTCAGGGGTTACGCCTGGTGGTGCTCGGGAGACCATATGGGATGCTAGAGATTGAACCCGGGTAACCGGATGAAAAGCTAACACCCTACCTACTGTGCTATCGCTCTGGCCCCAACTTTTCTTATTTTTCATTTTAAAAAAGTGGGGGTGGGGGCAGAGCAATCGCACAGCTGGTAGGGCATTTGCCTTGTACATGGCATACCTGGGTTTGATCCCTGACATTTGATATTGTCTCCTGTGCACCAATATGAGTTATTTCCAAACGTAGAGCCCCAGTCACATATCCAAAAAGCAAGAACAACAAGTACTGGCGTGGATGCGGGGAAAAGGGAACACTCATCCATTGTTGGTGGGTATGTTGACTGGTATAGCCTTTCTGGAAAACAGTATGGACATTTCTCCAAAGACTAGAAATTGAACTCCCTTTTGACCCAGCCATACCACTCCTGGGAATATACCCTGGGACGCCAAAAACACGTGGCGGAAACATCATCCCTACTTTTACATTCATCGCAGAATTATTCTCAATAGCCAGATTCTAGAAACAACTAGAGTGCCCGAAAATTGATGACTGGATAAAGACACTATGGTACATCTACACAATGGAATACTATGCAGCTGTTAGGAAAATAAAGTTATGAAATATGTGTATAAATGGATGGACATGGAGAGGATCATGTTGAGTGAAATTAGCCAGAAGGAGAGAGAGACAGATATAGAATAACTGCATTTATTTGCATGACATAAATATATATACATATATATACGTATTATGATGCCAATATCCAAGGTCAGGTGAAACGAGGATCAGGACGTCTTTCCAAAGTTGGAATCTACCACAAACATGTGAAAACAGAGGTTAAGTAAGACAAAGAAGGGAACAGTGTGCCAATAATTGTCGAAAGTCTGTTACCACATAGACCTTAGCCTTAAATACTGGCAAAGATACACATGATAAGCTCTAAATATATGTATTATAATCCACAACATGTAAGAGGGGGTATGTAGAGAGACAGAGAGAAGGAGCAAAGAAATGGAGAACCTGTCGAAGAGTTAGGCTAGGGGGTTGGAGGAGGGAATCAGGGGAAATGGGCACTGGTGGAGGAATGGGTGCTGGAACACTGTATGGCCGAAACCCAAACATGAACATTTTTGTAATTGTTTAAAAAAAAATAAAATAACACAGGTTAAAAAAAAGTGAAAGGAGCCAGGCTGGTGGACGAGGGAGAGACTAAGGGGACAATGGTGGTGGGAAATAGGCACTATGGAGAGAATTGTGTTGTAACACTGTATGACTGAAACCCAAATATGAACATCTTTGTATCTGTATGTATATCCCACTGTGGTATAATAACTTTTTTAATTTAAGATAAAAAATTAAAAAAATAAAAAGTGACATTCTAAAAGGTCTAAATTAATTAATTAATCAATTAGTTAATTAATTATTTAAGTGATGTAGAGCCAGGACACAACTCCTAGTCAGACTCATGTGAAGTTAACAGAGAGCTGCAGGACAGGCGCCTTGTGGGACACCCTGTCCTGTCTGAGGGATCAGAACCTTCGGGACCCCTGGTGGTGCTTGAAAACCCATCCAACCCCATCTTAGGTCTTGTTAAAGGTGTAATCTACCACAACCATGTGGGAGTTAGAGGTCAGGTGATGGAGAGAGAACAGTGTGCTACTAATTTTCGAAAGTAATAATAAAAACGTAGAAATGAGCATTGTATACAGGCAAAAAGATCCACATGAAAACCTCTGAATGTAGCGTAATGCACAGTATGTAAGAGATGGAAGAGAGTGAGAGAGAAAGAGAGAGAGACAAATAGAGAAAAGAGATAACGAACCTGCTGTAGAGGTAGGCTAGGGGAGAGTGGTAATAATTGGAGACATTGGTGGTGGGAAATGGGCACTGGTGGAAGGATGGGTGCTGCGACACTGTATGACCGAATCCCAGACACTAATTTCTTTGTAATTGTATATCTCCTGGTGGTATAATGAAATTAATTAATTAATTAATTAATTAAAAATAATAAAAAAAGAAAAGACAGGCAGATATGACAGATATTAAAAACATGATAGGTGAAATGAAGAACTCACTGGAATGCCGCCATAGCATTGTAATAACTGAAGTATGAATCTGGAGCCACTCCTTCCCCTCTCTATTTTTTTTCAGTAGCCCAGTGGCTCTGCACAGGATCTGCCCCAGGGCGACCAGCCATAGCATGCAGAGACTCAGAAGCAACCTGGAAGGCTAGTATACAGCTCTCCCATAGCTCAGCTGACCATAAGGCTCCCAGGAGGACAGATGACTTTTTGGGTGTGGCCCATCACCTCTGGGGGCCCGGAAGCAGCCGGATAAGACTCCCCCACCACAATAGCTGCCATTTGCTCTGTCCAGACCTGGTCCACCAAACTAGTGGAACCAATCATATCCTAGGATATACTACATTCCACGAAGTATAGGAAAGGTAGACAGGAAGAAGAAATAGAGAGAAAGAGAGAAAGGTGTTACAGAACCCACAATGCAGGTGGGCTGGGGCAGTGGAGAGGGAGGTGGGGACATTGGTGATCGCGAGATATGCACGGGTGGAGGGACGGGTGTTGAAGCACTGTAGAACCAAAACTCAAGCATGGGCATCTTGTAACTGTATGTCTAAAAGTAGTGTAGTAAAATAATTTAAAATTTAATAACAACTGCTGAAGAAAGAATTAATGATCTCAAAGATTAGATGCAAACTCTATAGACAACAGCAGAAGATGGAAAAAAAAGACTCAAAATTAATGAACAGAACACAACAGATAATCAGGATGAAGTCAAAACGAAAAACATAAGGATCATTGGCATCCCAGAGGGGCAGGAAGATAATCCTGATGAAGAAGCAACTTCACTGCTGTGAAGTTCCCGGAATTAAAGAGTGCTAGTTCCCAGATTCAGGTGGCCCGAAGGATACCGCCAAAAGAAACCCACATAAGAGTACTCCAAGACACATCCTAGTTGTCACTGTCACTTGTCACTTGTCTTCCCATTGAACATCGATTTGCTCAAGTGGCACCAGTAACATCTCCAAACGTCCTGTCACATGCTAGTGTACCCAAAGTCATCTGCTCGCTCCAGGAACATAAAGAGCCTCAAACCATTTCTTCAGGTCATGGGAATGAGGTCTATTATTGTTACGGGTATCTGTCATATCAAATACGACACGGGTAGCTTGCCGGGCTCTGAGGTGCTGGTGGGATACTCTTAGAGTTGCCTCTAATCTTGTGCATATATTGATGAACACGAGGCCACCTTGTAATCAGCTATTCTGATGGGTGGAGCTCTGATGAGTGGGGAGTCTGCATGTGGAAAATGGTGGCCCTCATGGTGTGGGGGTTCCTCTGGTTTCTTGCGAGGCTCTGCTGGGGTGTCGGGCCAGGGCTGAAACCCATGTTACTTACCAGGCGCCTTGTGATCAGCTGGGCACAGGGAGAGCCAGTAGCAGTTATGCCCCCTGTATGTGAATCTCTGGATCAGGCATACATGGGCCACCTCTGATTTCCACTCATCAGAGCTCCACCCAGCAGAAGAGGTGATCACAAGCCCGGCTCATCAGAGTCCCAAGCTGAAGCAGCCGTTTTCAAGCCCTGCCCAGGTTCAGAAACATAGAACAAATAAAATAACTAAACTAGCATTCAACTCCAGGAATTCATGACAAAATCCATAGTTAGAGATAGAATACTGAAAGCAGAAAGAGCAAAGAAGAAAATCACATACAAAGGAGCGTTCCCTAAGATTCACAGCACTTTTCAGAGGAAACACTCAAGCCAGAAGGAAATGTTGGAATATCTTTGAAAAACTCAAGCAAACGAAGGCTTCACCAAGAATTTTTACTCGGCTAGACTTACATTCAGATTTGAGGAAAAGATACACAACTTCTTGGGCAAGCAACAGCTCAGGAACTTCATAGGCTCAAAACCAAAATTAAAGAAGGACTGGAGGAACTACTATAAGATAAGACGAACCCCTAAAGCACAACAACCTTATTCAGGAAAATAACACAAAATTCATGACAATAATCTCTCGTCAATAGTCTAAATACACCAAATATTAGACCAAGAGTGGCAAAATGGATTAAAATACTGACTCCAACATCCTGCTGTCTATTAGAAATGCGTCTGAACAATCAGAGCAAACACAGACTCAAAGTCGAAGGCTGGAAAACAATTCTCCAAGCAAACAACTTCTCCCAAAAAGGCCGTGGTGGCCATACTAGTATCTGACAATATAAACTTCAGACAGACAGCAAAAGGTCACAAGGTGCTGGGTGACACCCCCTACTTTAAGCTCCAGCTAGACTTAACTTGCAGCCTCTCCCAGCTCAGTTAGGGAGGCTTTGAATTGCTCTGGCACTTGTAAAGTCAAAAGGCCCACATGAAGTGCTGCCTATCAATAGAGTTGTTTACCTGCATTCATCTCAAGATAACCCAGCCCAAGATGGACCTTGTCGGGGAACTCCGCCGGGTTCCCCGACATGCCGGGAAGTGAGTTCCCTTCTACCTCCGAAGCCGACGGGGAATGGATGAAGATTCAGGAATCCTAAGCAGTTTTAAAAGGCTTTACTTATCATTGCTTCTGGCATACAAGTCAGCAATAGATAAAACCCTGTGCTTAGGATTCCCGGCTAGAACCCCAGCCATGTGTGGCATTGGGTATCTGGCTGGAATGTGGGGTACAGGTTGACAGATGGCACAAGGAGGGAGAGCCTGGTTAATGGAGGGGAGGGAGAAATAGGGGTTCCCATCTGAGTCCTCAGGGATATTTCTACACAGAGGTGATTAGAGGCCATATGGGTGTGAACCCACAAGATGGGTGGGAGGAGGAGTTGAAGGAAGTAGAACCCTGGGTAATAGGGGTACTCTGAGATCACGGGCCCATGAGGAATTTCTGGGCATGAGTCTGGCCTCTCCCACAGTGCACTGGGGATAACCCAGACCCTGGACCACTGCTGGATCCTGGAAGAGGAAGAGGGAGCAGTCGTTTTACACGGAGGAGAAGGAGGAGAAGTTGGAAGAAGAGGAGGAAGAGGAAGATGAGGAGGTCCCTGGAGCACTGGACATCCTGATCTATGCAGGTGTCCCATGTCAAGGCCAGAAGAGGAGGAGGATGTGGTCATTGCAGGAGGTGGAGGAAGAACAGGAGTAGTCAAAGGAGAAGTCAGAGGAGGAGGAGCAAGAGGAGCAGGAGGTGCTGGAAGAGAAGGAGCAGGAGAAGCCGGAGGGAGGGGCATGAGAGGGAGCAGAAGGAGGAGCTGGAGGAGGAGGAGGAGAGGAGAAATAGGAGGAGCAGGAGAAGGTGGAAGAGGAGGAGGAAGTGTTGGAGAAGGAGGAGCAGGAAAACATGGAGGAGTCGGAAGACAAAGAGGAGGAGAAGCAGGAACCACAGGAGCAGGAGGAGGAATCTGAGTAGGAGGAGGGGAGAAGAAAAGGGGGAAACAGTCACCCAGGCTCAGCACAGAGGGTATCAGCCACAGCCCGGCCTCGGGGTGCTGTTCGGAGGCCGAGGGAGCTGTCCCTGGAGGAGCAGCATGAGGAGGAGGAGCAGTCATGTGGGCTGCACAGGAAAAGGCGGTGAGGGGAGAGGCGAAGTGCTCCCCCGAGCACCACAAAGTCTTCTTCAAGCTATTAGTAGGAGCCCTGGGCCTGAGTCCCTGACATGTACACAGGGGGCATCACAGATGTGGTGTAACTGGGGGGGTGCCCAGAGGGTCCCTGTGGTTTGGAACCCCTGCAGATATCACTGGGGACTTGAATATGGCTACCTTGCAGTATGCTCCCTGTCTGGGCTGAGGCCACCTGGGGGAGGCGACCCTGTACGCCTATTCCCACCCAGTGCTCCACACTGACGATGTGTGAGCTGTGCTGGGTCCAGTGCTGCTATCCTGACTGTGGAGAGAAACCCTGTCCTACCAGCTGGGAGAAAGCTCCAGGGAGAGGAAGGCTATGGATTTGAGGTTCAACAACCCTGTCTTCCCACAGATGACCCTGTAGTGAGCAGATTCCTGGCTTGGGACAAACACCTGATGGGCACTTCCGAGAACAGTGGCAACCTCCCCCACAGGTGTGTGTGTGTGTGACCCCTGCGTCTCCACGGACCCAAGTTGCCCCAGGGAAGAGCGGAAACTCCATCAACAGGAACCAAGGCAAACTGCCTTGGTTTCACCATGGACCCTTTGGGCCCTGTGCTTCCGGGAACATCCCAAATTCAAAACAGCGCAGACGCTAGCGTGTCCAGCGTGACCCTCTTACTACCTATCTTGCATGAGGTACCAGTGAACCTTGGTTCCTACATCCTTGCTACCCACCCAAACTCTGCAAACAGACCAGACACCTACTAACTGTACTATCTAGTCCCCCAAGACCCCATATTTGCAACCTACAATAGTCATAATGGTAAAAGCAACGCAAAATTCCATCAAGCTCTGCGAGTGAAGTCACTAGTCCAGATGAGCCAAGCAATACCAATGAGTTGTATAACCTCTCTGATAAGGAATTTCGGAAAGAAATGTTAAGAATTCATAAGGAATTCAAAGAAGCAATGGAATGCAAACTCAATAAAATACAAGAGGACATGATAGAATAAGTGAGGAAAATACAAATGGAAATGACAGTTATTAAAAATGAGGTAAATGGAATGAAAAACACAGTGGAAAGTCAGCATAGCAGAATAATAGCTACGGAAGAAAGAATTAGTGATCTCGAGGACGAGTTCCAAAGATTCGCTACACAACACCAGAAGATAGAAAAAAAGACAATTACCGAACAGACAACAAGAGATAATCAGGATGAAGCCAGAAGAAACAACATACGGATCATTGGGGGTCCCAGAAGGCCAAGAAGAAAACCATGATGAAGAAGAAACTGTCAAAGCCATAATTGTTGAGAAGTTCCCTGAAATAAAGAACGCTTGCCTCAAGATCCAGGAGGCCCGTAGGATACCAGCTAAAAGAAACCCCAACAAGAATACTCCAAGACACATCTTGATAAAAATGACAAAAACTATAGATAGAGATAGAATACTGAAAACAGCAAGATAAAAGAAGGAAATCACATACAAAGGAACACCTCTAAGATTTACAGCAGACTTCTCTGATGAAACACTCCGAGCCCGAAAACAATGGTGGGATATTGTGAAAAGGCTCAATGAACTGCAGGCCTCACCAAGAATTCTTTACCCGGCCAGACTCACATTCAGATATGAAGGAAAGATACACAACTTCATGGATAAGCAACAACTCAGGAACTTCATGGACTCAAAGCCAACGTTAAAAGAAGGACTGAAGGGTCTACTGTAATACGACCAAACCCATAAGCACAACAAGCACAAACAGAAAGATGGCACAAAATCCGATGACAATAATGTCTCTCAATGTCAATGGTCTAAATGCACCAATTAAGAGAAACAGAGTAACAAAATGGATTAAAAAATTGAACCCAACATTCTGCTGTCTACAAGAAACACATCTGAATAATCAGAACAAAGACAGACTCAAAGCCAAAGGTTTGAAGACCATTCTCCATGCAAACAACTCCTCCAAAAAGGCTGGTGCGCACATATTAGTATCATATAATATAGACTTAAGGCTGAAAAAGGTTAGAAGGGACAACGAAGGCCATTTCTTATTACTTAAGGGGTATGTACACCTGGAAGAAATTACACTACTAAACATATATGCACCCAAAGAGGGGCCAGCAAAATATATAAAACAACTGCTAAGAGACCTCAAAGAAGACATTAACAGTAGCACAATAATAGTTGGAGACTTCAACACTGCTCTATCAACGATGGATAGATCAACAAGACTGAAACTCACCAAGGAAATATTGGCCCTCAAGGAAGAAATGGAAGAAAGAGAGCTAGTGGATATATACAGGGCTTTTCATGCCAAAAAAGCTGAATACACATTTTTCTCTAGTGCACATGGAACATTCTCCAAGATAGACCACATGCTGAGCCACAAAGCATACCTCAAGAAAATAAAAAAGATAGAAATTTTGTCAGCTATCTTTTCAGACCATGATGCACTGAAAATGGATGTTAACCGCACACAGAAACAGGGAGTCAAACCAAACATCTGGAAACTGAACAGCTCACTCCTGAACAACAAATGGGTCATAGAAGAAATCAAACAGGAAATCCAAAGATTTCTGGAAACAAATGAAAATGAAGACACCAACTATAAGAACTTGTGGGACATGGCAAAAGCCATGTTAAGAGGGAAGTTTATGGCTCAGCAAGCATACATCAGGAAACAAGAAAGGGCCCACATAAATAACCTGACTACACAGCTGAAGACATTAGAAAAAGACCAACAAAAGGAGCCCAACACAGGCAGAAAAAAGCAAATAATAAAACTTAAAGAGGAAATCAATGAGTTGGAAACCAAAAAAAAAATCCAAAAGATTAATGAAACCAAGAGCTGGTTTTTTGAAAAAATTAAACAAGATTGACAAACCATTGGCAAGACTTGTAAGGACAGGGAAAGAGAAAACCCAAATAAACAGAATCAGAAATAAAAAGGGTGACATCACAACAGAAACCACAGAAATCCAAAAGATCATCAGAGATTACCTTGGGAGCATGTATGCCATGAAACATGAGAATCTAGAAGAAATGGATCAATTCCTGAAGTCCTATAACCTCCCATGCTGAAAAAGAAGACCTCCAATACCTGAATAAGCCTGTCACCATCGAGGAAATAGAAACAGTAATTAAAAGTCTGCCCAAACACAAAACCCCAGGTCCAGACAGATTCACTAGTGAACTCTAGCAAACCTTTAAGGAGGACCAGTCCTTAAAGGCCAGTCCTTTTCAAGCTCTTCCAGGAAATAGAAGAAACAGAAACACTCCCAAACAGCTGCTATGAGGCACATATCACCCTGATACCCAAAACAGGGAGAGACAACACAAAGAAAGAAAACTACAGACCAATATCCCTGATGAACACGGATGCTAAGATCTTCAACAAAATACTAACAAACAGAATCCAAAGACTCATCAAGAAGATTATACATCATGACCAAGTAGGATTCATACCGGGAATGCAAGGATGGTTCAACATTCGCAAGTCAATCAACATAATACATCATATCAATGAAAGAAAAAATAAAAACCATATGATCCTATCAATAGACGCATAGAAAGCATTTGACAAGATCCAGCACCCATTCATGATTAAAACCCTCCAGAATATGGGAATTGAAGGGACTTTCCTCAAGATAGTTACAGCCATCTACCAAAAGCCCACAGCGAGCATCATTCTCAATGGGGAAAAGGTGAAAGCCTTCCCTCTGAGATCAGGGACAAGACAAGGTTGCCCACTCTCACCTCTTTTATTCAATATAGTACTGGAAGTACTTGCCATAGCAATCAGAGAAACCAGAAAGGCAAGGAAGAAGTCAAGCTATCATTATTTGCAGATGACATGATATTATACCTAGAGAACTCTAAACTCTCTACCAAAAAACTACTAGAAACAATAGATGCATATTCTAGAGTGGCAGGATAAAAATCAACACCCAAAAGTCGGTGGCTTTCCTACATACAAATAACGAAAGAGAAGAAAGGGATTTTAAGGAAACAATTCCATTCACAATTGTGCCACAGAAAATCAAATACCTAGGAATCAACCTACCCATGTGTGTAAAGGACCTGTACAAAGAAAACTACAAGACACTGCTCCAAGAGATAAAAGAGGACACAAGGAAGTGGAAATATATTCCCTGCTCATGGATGGGGAGAATCAACATTGTCAAAATGGTAATACTCCCTAGAGCTCTGTACAGATTCAATGCAGTCCCTATAAGGATACCCTTGACATTCTTCAAAGAAATTGACCAAATACTCCTTAAATTTGTATGGAACAATAAACCCCCAAGGATAGCTAAAGCAATCCTCGGGAAAAAGAAGATGGGAGGCATCACCTTTCCCAACTTCAAACTGTACTACAAGGCAGTAGTAATTAAAACAGCATGGTATTGGAATAAAAACAGACCTGTGTACCTATGGAATAGAATTGAGTATCCTGACACCCAACCTCACACATGATCATTCTATCTTTGATAAAGGTGCAATGAGTCTAAAATGGAGTAAGGAAAGCCTCTTCAACAAGTGGTGTTGGGAAAACTGGGCAGCGACATGTGAAAAAAAATGAATTTGGACCTGTGTCTAACACCATGCACAAAAATCAGATCAAAATGGATTAGAGATCTCAATATCAGGCTTGAATCCATAAAGTACATTGAAGAAAATATAGGAAAAACCCTCCACGACATTGAAGCTAGAGGCATCTTCAAAGGTGAAACATCACTAACAAAGCAACTAGAAGAAAAGATAAACATATGGGACTACATGAGACTAAAAAGCTTCTGCACCTCAAAAGAAACAGTGACTAAGATACAAAAATATTCCACAGAATGGGAAAGAATATTCACCCAATACCCATCTGATAAAGGGGGTGAACTGGGGACGTTGGTGGTGAGAGATGGGCACTGGTGGCGGGATGGGTGCTGGAACACTGTATGACCAAAACCCAAATATGAACTTTTTTAATTGTATATCTTTGTAATTGTAAAAATAAAAATTTAAAACAAAAAAGACCCATTCTTAAAAAAAAAACACCTGATGGTCTCTGACAAGGTACGCTGGGAATCCCCAGACCACAGTCCTTGGGATGCCGGCTCCATCTCTCTGCCTTGGTGTGCCTGCCAAGCTCACACCTGCATGGGCACCTTTTATATTTGCACCTTGGGGACTACGTGTGAAACTAGGAGGGACACGGGGCACTGGAGGCCTGGTCCTTGAGCGTGGTGTGGGCATTATGTTCCCACCCAGTGGGGCATGCATAGTGCTCTCTCTCCTCTGCCCACTCCTGGAGCACGGGCACCCCAGTCCCCCTGGGTCAGGTCTGTGGGTGTTCCTCTCCTCTGACTCAGCAAAGACTCCAACTGTGCGACTGTGCTCAATTTTCATCCTGCTTTCTGGGTGTTGAATATGAATGCTGCTCCTCCTCTCCGCCCTGACCCCTGGTGACCCATCCTTGTTTTCCCCCACCAGTATCTTCTGGCCATGGTCATCGCCTACTTCAGTCGCTGTGACCTCTTTTGCTAGCATATCCCCCACATTCACTTCTTTCTGGCCCTTTGAGTACCAATACAGGGAGCCACAACTTAGCAACACTGTGAACCCTTCAGCCTTACTTCACCTGAGGGTCTCTCTGCACTGTCTCCTTGATAGAACAGGGTGGGAGTAAATCCCAGTGGGGTTCCTGGAACAGCACCGGCAGGCGAACCCACTGGGTGCCTCTGACCACTGAGCGCTGTGTCCACAGCTACCTGGCTAGCGATATGGAGGGAGGACAACCAGGCGCCCAAGAAGAGCATCTTCTCCTTCCTATACGGCAACAGCCGCCAGCAGAGGCCCCAGTTCCACCAGGTTCGGCTCCAGCTGCTGCATTCCATGGGCTAGAGGACCCAGGTGACTCGTGAGGAGTGCGAGCAGGTGGCGGCCACCAGGGGAGCTCAGAGAGGGCTGGCGTGGGATGGAGGGGCCGAGTGGAGTCAGCAACACAACATGGGCCACGTCTGCCTCCACAGATCCAGGCTTATGAGCCTGAGCTGTGGGTTTGGGGCCAAGACCGCACCAGCCTGACCTAGATCCAGGCAAGAACCAAGGGCGTGGCCTGAGAGAGGTAAGTGAGGCCCTGGTATGAAAATCCGAACCTGTCTGTCCGGAAGTCCTGGTGCTGGTGCCTTAGCTCAACTCCTCCTGCCTCTCAGCCCAGTTCTGGGGGCCCCAGCACTCTAATGTTCCCTTCCCTGGATGGGATTGAGGAGTCAGGGAGGAGGCCAGCTAGACCCCAGGAGGTCTTGTGCCTGGCATTGAGATCATCCTCTCCATGACCTGTATATAGGTCCTGTGCCGGGCCCAATGGCCAGGTGTGAGGCTTGGTTGAGCAGAGATGGGTGCTGGACTCAGGGAAAGGAAAGGCGTGCATTTCCCCCAGACTGTGTAGTGATGCGTTTCCATATGTGCAGGGAATACCCATGCCTGGAACATCACCAACAGGATTGTCAGCATCAGATCCACAAGGCACTAGAAACTTGTCCCAGAGGCATTAATGGATTCACCTAGAAGCAGCCTGTGAACTTTTAGTTATCTGTGAAGATCCACACAACTGTCCCCCACACCAGCAAGAGCTGGTCCGTCTCCCCATTCCCCTCAGATTAACAGCCACGAGATACCACAGAGCGAAAAGCCCTTCCTGGCTCTACCTGACACCAGTCTCCTGTGTGGACAATCCAGCAGGTCGCAGAATGTTCTAGAAGGGGATGTAACATCATGGCCAGCAGCTCGTTAAGTCTTGTGGACATTCTGGGAGCCTAGGAAAAGGCAACCAAACATCCATTTTCTTTTATGTTCCATGATCTGGAAAAAATCCCCAATTTTAGAGCACTTACCTGAGGTTACTGTCCTGGTGAGGAGAGTTCTGTGCTTGGACCTTCCACCTAGTGCGGTGTGTTGAGAAAAGGGGCTGCAAGCGGCAGGAAGTCAGATCTGGAGAAGAAAACTGCTGGAAACAGTAACAGCTTTTCATGGTGGGTTTGACAATGTTTGCCATAGGACTGTTGATGGTTAACGTTTAAGCAAGACATCCTTATATTCACATGCCGTTGCTACAGTTTGGCGATGCTAATTCTTGTTTGTCTAGTTTATTTAATAAAGATAATTTTGGTTTCATATTCAAGTTTTGAGTTTTAACTAGGATATTTGAAATTAATCTTTTTTTAATAAATCTTTGAGGTTATTTCTATGGAATAGTTGTTGGAAACAGACATGGGCAGTCCTCCTTCCCAATTTTATTTTCTTTTTTGGGTCACACCCAGCGATGCTCAGGCGTTACTCCTGGTGGTGCTTGGGAGACCATATGGGATGCTGGAGATTGAACAAGGGTAACCGCATGCAAAGCAAACAACCTATCCGTTGTGCTATTGCTCTGGCCCCAACTTTTCTTAATTTTCATTAAAAAAAGTGGCGTGGGGTCAGAGCAATCACACTAACTGGTAGGTCATTTGCTTTGTACATGGCATACCTGGGCTTGATCCCTGATATTTGATATTGTCTCCTGAGCACAAGTATGAGTAATTTCTAAATGTAGACTCTGTCCCATATCCAAAAGAGCAAGAACAACAAGTGCTGGCATGGATTCGGGAAAAGGGAACACTCATCCATTGTTGGTGGCAATGTCGACTGGTACAGCCTTTCTGGAAAACAATATGGACATTCCTCCAAATACTAGAAATTGAACTTTCATTTGATCCAGCCATACCACTCCTGGGAATATACCCTGGGAAGCCAAAAACACGCAGTGGAAACACCATCCCTACTTTTATATTCATAGCAGCATTATTCACAATAGCCAGATTCTGGAAACAAACAGATTGCCCGAAAATTGATGACTGGATAAAGAAGCGTTGTTACATCTGAATAATGGAATACTATGCAGCTGGTAGGAAAAATGAATTTATGAAATTTGAGTATTAATGGATGGACATGAAGAGGATCATGTTGAGTGAAATTCGCCACAAGTAGAGAGACATAGAATGACTGTATTTATTTGCATGAAATAAATATATATACATATATATATACATACATATATATACATATATATGTATAGATAGACAGACAGACAGACAGACAGACAGACAGACAGACAGACAGACAGACAGACAGACAGACAGACAGACAGATAGATAGATAGATAGATAGATAGATAGATAGATAGATAGATAGATAGATAGATAGATAGATAGATAGATAGATAGATAGATAGATAGATAGATAGATAGATAGATGGATAGATAGATAGATAGAAGATAGATCGATAGATCGATAGATAGATAGATAGATAGATAGATAGATAGATAGATAGATAGATAGATAGATAGATAGATAGATAGATAGATAGATAGATAGATAGATAGATAGATAGATAGATAGATAGATAGATAGATAGATAGATAGATAGATAGATAGATAGATAGATAGATAGATAGATAGATAGATAGATAGATAGATACCAATATCCAAAATCAGGCAAACCATGGATCAGGAGGTCTTGCCAAAGTTGGAATCTACCGCAAACGTGTGGAAGCAGAGGTTAGGTAAGACAGAGAAAGGAACAGTGAGGAGAACCATCAGCAGGCAGGGCCCAGGGCAATCTTCCAGCTAAAGAGACTGCAGGAGTCTTGACATGCTGCAGGTGAATGAAGCTGGTGAGATTCGGCCCCAGAGCCCAGCAGACCTGACAGGGTCAGCTTTGACGAGACCTATCAGGGAGGTGTCCCCAGGTCCCCTGCTCCTCTGACTCCCTGCACATGACTGGGCCAACAGCTGCATCTGACAGAAAGCCCAAGGCTGACTCTAGGAGCCCCATTTCGGAACCAATAAAAATAGCACCATCATGACATGAGCCTTATCCCCAAGTACAAAGCTCCAGAAAATAGTGGTGAGGCCCTGCCTGCCCTTCAAACCCCAAGACCCAACCCTGAACACACTCATTCCTTCTTGGCCTTCTTTTGTGTGAGATGCCACATGCCTCTGAACCTGACTTTCCTGTCTGTGTAATGGGCAGGTGAGATGTGTCGAAGATCCCCTGTAGGGCTAAGAGCCTCACTTGGATGATGGGGGAAGGGGAGGAGGGCGCTCAGTCTGAGACTGGGGTGGCACTGGCACACTCGTATGCCCACACTCGTATGCAAAGAGCATGTCCAGGAAGCACTGGGACAGCTGTGGGAGGCAGGGGCAGAGACAGAGAGATGTAGCACCTGCTCCAGGTGGGGAGGGAGAATGCTGCTGGGGATCAGAGTCACTATTCCACCAAGGAGTAAGGCCACTTCGTTGCCCCATTTGGCACCATAGCCAGTAACCAAATAGGTACATGGATTCTTTAGGGGGTGGAGGGTGCTGGGTGGAGGGTGCATGTTTTAGAATACGATGTTGGGTTTTCCTTTGCTTGGAGAGCAGGGGGTTGGGTCACACATCCAGCAGTGCTCAGGAGCGATTTCTGACCATGCTCAGAACTCTGGGTCCAGGACCAGTGAGAGAACAGAGGTAAGTCCTGCCTGGCTGAAAGCCGAGACGCCAGGGCCTTAGTGACATAGAGGGTTCAGAGGTCATGGGCGAGGCTTGAGGTTATTAACAGTGAGCAGCAGGCACAGGGACTGAGCCCTAGGCTGGGACAGGAGTTTCTCCACTCACTGTTCACCCTGGACACTGAACCTCAGGGGCCTACGGTTGAGTGGAAGGAGGTACGGGGATAAATAGGGGAGGGCCCATCCCTTAGACCCTACAAGTGAGACATCTTGAACAGGTGACAGGTTGCCTCAGGAGCTGCCTGCCTTGGGTCTGGGCGTCAGTGCTGAAGCCCGTCATTTCCCTGCCCTCTTTGGCTTCTGTGGCTTTTCCCTAAAGCAGACGCAGTGGCACATTGCTGGTATCCCCAGTGGAACTAGGACTGTGACTCCCTACAACAGCATGTGGCCCCTTCCAGAAACAGCTCCAAGATAACATTCAAGATCTAATCCAGAAAGTCCCAGAGAACAGGCCTGGGGAGACAATCCAGCAGGGGAGAGAGCTGCCAGGGCTCCTGGTCAGGATGGCATGCAGCTGGCTCCCGCCTGCCTCCTACCTTCTTTCCTCAAGTTTAGAAACTCCTGAGAAACATCCGGAGGAAAACTAGGAGCTCCAGGCCCAGCAGAGGCAAGACTGTTGCCTGTGACGGTTGAGTGGCAGGTCCCCAGGGGGTGAAGTCACCCATGGAGGTAGAAAGCAGGGTGCCCTGGGGACACAGAGCCAAGTGGCACCAACCCAGACCCTGTCAACTACCCCTGCCTTGATGGTCTGAGACCCTGGGAATGCCACTATACAAAACAAAGTGGCCAAGGGAGCAGAAGAGGAGGCCGTAATATACATGGAGACGGTGGCGAGAGCTCCCGGGGAGGGTGACTCTGCCAGGCAGCCTGGACAGAAAAGAGAGCGTGGTGAGCCTGACACGTGCTCTGGGGTCCCTGGACACCCTCTGCCTCACTTTGATTCTGTTCTCTGCAATTTGATCACCTAACTGTTCCCTTGAAGCCTGTGAGCCGGCCTCCAGGCTATCCCCTTATAAACCTATGTACCCAGTTAGGTGAATGAAAGAGGCTTCTGTAGGATGCGACCACAGGCTTGCCTCAGTCTACCTCTTAGTCGCCGCTGGATTCAGCACCCCACCCTAAGCCAAGGCACAAAGAGCAGGCTGAGAAGCTGCAGAAGAGAAAACAAAGAACCAGTGTCTGGTACAGACAGAGACAGACTGAGCTCTGACTGGAGTAAGGGGCTGCAACTTCTGGGCTGACATGCCCCAGGGAGTTACCGGGTGTGAAACATCAGCCGGGCGTGGGTTCCATGCTGTGTTCAACTTCATTCCTCCTATGACGGGTCAGATGGAGAGGAGCACCTGAAAGTCACCATGGTCCTCCCTCAGGCCCGCCTCGCTTCTCCAGATGAGGAGTGATGGTCAGCACGTCTGTGGGTAGCAAACAAAGGAGCAAGTCATTCACATCACAGCTTTCTACCTGTGCTCCACCACAGGAAACACCATAGGCCAAAAGACAATACTGGGTTTGCAAAGCCCTGCACTATCCCCTCCTGGAGAGACATTCGGCCATGCTCTGCAGGCTGTCACCAAGCAAAGCCTCTCTTCCATGTTTTCCACAGGTGTGGGAAGAAATTAACAACACCAAAAGAGTTTAAATGAGGGGACAAATGTAAAGAAAACAGGACGGTTGGTGACCCCAGAGAGCCACTAGGGCTCATAATTCACCCCTCACACATTCCAAGACCCCCCCATCTCTCTCTCTCTCTCTCTCTCTCTCTCTCTCTCTCTCTCTCTCTCTCTCTCTCTCTCTCTCTCTCTGACTCTCTCCAAGGTCAAAGGCAGGAGCACCAGGCCTGCTGCCCTGAAGCAGGAGAGATTGTATCAGGCCCCACCCAGAACCTTGGAAATGATTCAGGTGCTGAGGGAGACGCAGAGCTGTAAAGATCAGCCAGGCCGAGGCTCCTGCCGCATTTGCCTTCCGCATACCTGCTTTCTCCAGGCAGCGAAATTAAGCCTCCAATGCGCATGAAACTTGACAGCAGTCAGGCAGCCTTGGCATCTCCCATCCTGGGGAGGCAGCAGGTTACTGATGATCTACTGGACGGGGCGGAAACCCGGCCCGTGAGTCTCCTCCATTTTGGCTGAGCTCACTCTGCTTAAGCAAGGGTCGCAACACGAATGCCCCTGTCCATGTGCCCACCCAAATGGCTTCGACATATGCTGGAGCACTAGGCACAGGGTTGGGGTAAGCAGGCTGGCCACTGCGCAGAGCTCTTGGGGTCTAGAGTTGGGTGGGAGTAGGATGTAGTGCGACCTTATGCTTCGCTCTTGTCTGTTACAGGCAGTTACATGCAGTTAGAAGTTCCAGTTTGTGGCTTTTGTTTTCAAGCCCCCTGTTGTCTTCTGTGCTTTGTGAGTTTTGTTTGCTTTTGTTTTGTTTTCTGGCCATGCTTAGCAATGCTGAGAGGTTTCTTCTGGCGCTGTACTCAGGAATCACTCTTGGGGAATCACTTTTGGTGGGCTCAGGGGTCCATTTGAGATGCCAAGAATCAAACCTAAGCCAACTGCATGCAGGAAATGCCCTACTTGCTGCACTATCATTCTGGTCCCCCTGTCCTCTCTCTTTTGCTGTTTCTTTGCTTTTATTGTGTATTTGGTTTTTTGTTTTTTCATTTTGTGTCACAACTGGCATTTCTCAGGCTTACTCCTGTCTCTATGCTCAGGAATTTTTTCCTTGTCGTGCTCAGGGGAGTTTAAGGGAAGCCAGGGATCTAACCCATTTCAGTCATGTGCAAGGCAAATGCTCTACCCACTGTGCGGCCATTCGCCCTTCCCCCCCCCCCCCCCCCAACCATGTATTCACATGACACACATTTCTCTCTGCTTTTTTTCCATTTTGGAGAAAGCCAGGTTCTCTACTCAGTATGTTTCCTCTTTTACTCTCCCTTCATAGCTTTCTACGTAAATATCTTTTTATAAAAATGATCTTAAGAGAGAAAGAAGGGAAAGGAGACTGGAGGAAGGAAGGAAGGGAAGGAAGGAAGGAAGGAAGGAAGGAAGGAAGGAAGGAGGAGGAGGGAGGGAGGGAGGGAGGGAGGGAGGGGAGGAGGAGGAAGGGAAGGAAGGAAGGAAGGAAGGAAGGAAGAAGGAAGGAGGGAAGGGAGGGAGGGGAGGAGGGAGGGAGGGAGGGAGGAAGGGAGGAAGGGAGGAAGGGAGGAAGGGAGGAAGGGAGGAAGGGAGGAAGGGAGGAAGGAGGAGGAAGGAAGGAAAGGAAGGAAGGAAGGAAGGAAGGAAGGAAGGAAGGAAGGAAGGAAGGAAGGAAGGAAGGAAGGAAGGAAGGAAGGAAGGAAGGAAGGAAGGAAGGAATTAAATAGGGGCACACTGGAAAGAATCTTTAAAATAAACACAACAGAGTGGGAAATGTAGCTCAATAAGTGGGGTCTTGCCGAGGTCACTCCCCAGCATTACTTATGCGCCCCTGAGCCCCACCAGGGGTGGTCCCTGAACAGAGTCAGGTGCGGCCTACAAACCATAACAAAATCCAAAGGAAACAAGGCCTGAGAGAAGGCTCAAAGAACTGAGCACATCTTCGACCACGGGAGGCTAAGGTTCAGTCCTTAGCCCCCCATGGTTCCCCCGCTCCTCTGGTATGAGCCCCAGCGTAGAGTTTCAGGTTACCACCGAGAACTGCTTGGTGTGGCCCCAAAGCTACAACAGAGGCACCAGATCTTCAAAAGCTGCAAAGTCAAAAAGACTTTTTAATTTTGATTATTTTGAGTCACATCGTTGACACTATGGGGTTCCTCCTGGATCAGCACTCAGGAATTACTCCTGGATGTGCTCAGGAGTACGTTGAAAGACTATCATAGATATGCTGCCAAAGATCAACATGTGACGTCAGGAGCCACCCTCTACTGGTCTAATGTCTTCCCCATCAGAGGAACAGTTCAGAACACAGCAGGATTTCTATGTCCTTCCCAGTTATTACCAAGCAGTATGAACTTGGCCAAAACATAGCTGGACATTCTGGGGTTCCTGAATATATAATGAAAGAATTTTAGTAGGCTCTTACTTATGTGGGCCAAACTCTCTATAGTGTTATGAGTTATTAGCGGGATGGTCCAGCCAGAAGCTGTAGATCACTCACAACTTGAGCTTGATTGCAAACGGCATTAAATCCTGAGCAGTATGCTCAGCGGAGAACATGCTTTGCAGAAGAGGCTTATAAGATGTCTAGGGATAACCCAAGCATGGTGAAACTAGTGGTGAAACCTTAGATACTGTAGCGGCATTGGTACAGCTGGTTACATTTTAATGCGACTTGTTTTTTTTTTTTTTTTTTTTTGCTTTTTGGGTCACACCCGGCGATGCTCAGGGGTTACTCCTGGCTCTGTACTCAGGAATTACTCCTAAAGGTGCTCAGGGGACCATATGGGATCCTGGGGATCGAACCCAAGCCGGCACAGGCCGGCTGCGTGCAAGGCTAACGCCCTGCCCGCTGATCTATCGCTCGGCCCCTTAATGCGACTTGTAACATGTTGCTTATAAAATACCTTGCCACCAAGCTCGACATATAGTAAAACACCTTCCAAGCTGTAGACCTTTAAATTGTAACCGTCGAGCCTTGGAACCATCCTTGATGACCACTTCTAATCATCTTTGGCAGATGGATGTCACGCATTTCTTACCCGTTCACTCCTTGGTCCTTTTTACATGTTACCACTGACACATTCTCTAGTTTTGTTTGGGTAACACCAGCTAAAGGGGAAAATATTTTAAATCCTTGTACTCATGTTCTTGTTTTGATGGATTGCTCAGTGAAATTTAAACAGTTAATGGCCCAGCTTATAGTAGCTCTTTAAAGATATCCTTTAAAGATATCCTTTAAAAATATCCTTTAAAGATATTTGCCTGCTGTGTCAAATTCAGCAGACCACTGCCATGGCATTTCTTGTAATCCCCAGGGCCAAGAAATTGTTGAAAGAGTCCACAGTACATAAAGAAATCTTCTTTAGTCTCAATAAAAAAACAGAAAGGGGGATTAGTAACCCCTCTAATAGAGAACAACAAACGTTTTTAACATATTTTTTGCTTTAAATTTTAAAAATCTTCCTCAAAAATACAATTTTTTGAACGTTACCTTTCTAGAGCAGAAAACCAGTTTTTATGGGCTCGAGCAATAGCACAGTGGGTAGGTATTTGCCTCGCATGTGGATGACCCGGGTTTGATTCCCTGGTATACCACATGGTCCCCCAAGTACTGCCAGGATTAGTTCCTGAGTGCAACCAGAAGTAAAACCCCTGAGCATTTCTGGGTGTGAATCAAAAAAGAAACCAAACCCTTCAAAACCTGCTGAATATAAACAAAAGTATTGGCTTGAGCAAAGATATATTTTCAAGAACAATGGTTTATTTGTAAACTGGACTTAGAGGTGCTCCACTCTGGCAGGTGCTGGCCTGCATGAGGAATGATCCCTTCTGAAACCTGTAACAATTGTCAAGAGCATTTTTGGGCCCGAAGGTAGGGAGCCATTCCTGGCAGTATTTAGAGTTTACTCCAACTCTGTGCTCAGGGGTTTCTCTCAAGGGTGTTGGGGTCAAACCGACACAGATGGGACAAATCTGGAGGTGAGGGCCCCTGGCCCTGCCCCTCCCTCTGTGTTTTCCTTTCAGAGTTATCTGCTATGTGGGGTTTGTGAACTAGCCGCTGCTGGAGGAAGAAGGAAAGAATAACTGTCTCTGGCCATAGACAAAGGGAGTGCAGAGACAGAGGCCGGACATTGACAAGCCTAGGGAGTAAGTCCTGCTCTGGGAAGCTTCCCAGAGGGGGCTGCTAGGGTCAGAGGAGTGTTTGGGGCTTTGCCATGGGGGCGCCATCACGGACCCTGTGTCTGGTTGTTAGCGTAACAGGCCGCTGCTCGGTCGGCTTGGGGTGCTCAGTCAACAGTGGGTAAAGAGGATTTAATGTCTTGCAAGTTCTGCCTTTGAGACAAGGTTAGGAGTTGATGGAGTTTCCCTTGTCCACTGCATGGTGGGGACCTCAGGAAACAGGTGCCGGTGTCTCTTCTCCTCTGTCAGAAGCCATGCGCAGATCAAATGGGACATTTCTGACTGAGCATTCAGCTGTGGTGCTGCTGTCCTTAGGTGGGACAAGCCCCCTTTGAGGTTCAGGGGCAGGGCTACAGGGAAGGTGGACCAGTGCTCTGGGGAGTATTTGGAATGCCGGGGATCAAAGCCATTTCAGTTATGTGCAAGGCAAATGCTCTACCCACTATGCTGTTATTCCGACCTGGCCCCCCTCCACCCATGTTGTCACATGTACACACATTTCTCTCTGCTTTTTTTCATTCTGCAGAAACCCAGGTTCTCTCCTAAATACATATTCCTCTTTACTCTCCCTTCAGAACTTTCTGAGTAAATATCTTTTCATAAAAGCGATCTTTCTTTTTCGTCCTTTTTTGGCTTGGGGGTCACACCCGGCAATGCTCAGGCGTTTCTCCTGGCTCTGCACTCTGGAATTACTCCTGGTGGTGCTGGGGTACCTTTAGGATGCCGGGGATCGAACCTGGGCCTGCACAGGCCGGCCGAGTGCAAGGAAAATGCCCTACCTTTTAGACTATCACTCCAGCCCCTATATTTCTTAACAGAGAAAGAAGCAAAAGATGGAAGGAAGGAAGAAAGGAAGGAAGGAGCAGAGGAAGGATGGATAAAAGGAAAGAAGGGAGAAAGAAAGAAAGGATGAAAGGAATAAAAAGCAAGGAAGGAAGGAAAGGAAGGAAGGAAGGAAGGAAGGAAGGAAGGAAGGAAGGAAGGAAGGAAGGAAGGAAGGAAGGAAGGAAGGAAGGAAGGAAGGAAGGAAGGAAGGAAGGAAGGAAGAAAGGAAGGAAGGTAGTTAGGTAAGAAAGAAGGAAATAAGAGCCTATTGGAAAACATCTTTAAACAAACAAAACAGGGTGGGAAACCTAGCTCTATAAGTGGGGGCTTGTCCAGCTTCACTATCCAGCATCACTTATGGTTCCCTGAGCCCCACCAGGGGTGATCCCTGAGCACAGTCAGTGCTGCCTCCAAAAAATAACCAAATCCAAATGACACAGGGCCTGAGAGAAGGCTCAATAGGCTGAGCATGTCCTCTCCATCAGGAGGTCAAGGTTCAGTCCTCAGACCCCCATGGTTTCCTAGCTCCTGGGGATGACCCTCAGCACTGAGTTTCTGGTCACGACCGAGCACTGCTGGTTGTGGCCCCAAAGCTGCAACTGAGGCGCCAGGTTGACAAAAGCTGCAAAGTTAAAGACTTTTTAATTTTGATTATTTTGAGGCACTCATTGATGCTCAGGGGTTCCTCCTGGATCTGCACTCAGGAATTATTCCTGGATGTGCTCAGGAGCACGTCAATAGACTATCATAGATATGCTGCCAAAAATCAACATGTGACATCACAGTAGCCACCATCTGCTGGTCCTAAGTCTTCCCCATCAGAAGAACAGTTCAGAACGCAGCAGGATTTCTTCGTTTCCTTTGCTGTTATTACTAAGCAGGATGAACTAGGGCAAAACAAAGCTGGACATTCTGGGGTTCCTGAATATATAATGAAAGAATTTTAAAAGGCTCTTAATTGTTTCTACGAGTTTTTTGGTAGAGAGTTTAGGGTTCTCTAGGTATAATATCATGTCATCTGCAAATAATGATAGCTTGACTTCTTCCTTGCCTATCTGGATGCCCTTGATGTCCTTTTTCTTCTCTGATCTCTATGGCAAGTACATCCAGAAGCATATAATAGAGTGGCAGGATACAAAATCAACACCCAAAAAGTCGGTGGCTTTCCTATATACAAATAACGTAAGACAATAAAGGGATATTCAGGAAACAATTCCATTCACAATTGTGCCACAGAAAATCAAATACCTAGGAATCAACCTACCCAAGTGTGTAAATGACCTGTACAAAGAAAACTAAAGACACTGCTCCAAGAGATAAAAGAGGACACAAGGAAATGGAAACATATTCCCTGCTCATGGATGGGGAGAATCAACATTGTCAGAATGGTAATACTCCGTAGAGCTCTGTACAGATTCAATGCAGTCTCTATGAGGATATTGATGACATACTTCAAAGAAATTGACCAAACGCTCCTGAAATTTGTATGGAACAATAAACCCCCAAGGATAGCTAAAGCAATCCTCGGGAAAAAAAGAAGATGGGAGGCATCACCTTTCCCAACTTCAAACTGTACTACAAGGCAGTAGTAATTAAAACAGCATGGTATTGGAATAAAAACAGACCTGTGGACCGATGGAATAGAATTGAGTATCCTGACACCCAACCTCAAACACATGATTATTTAATCTTTGATAAAGGTGCAATGAGTCTAAAATGGAGTAAGGAAAGCCTCTTCAACAAGTGGTTTTGGGAAAATTGGGCAGCGACATGTAAAAAAATGAATTTGGACCTGTGTCTAACACTATGCTTAAAAATCAGATCAAAATGGATTAAAGATCTCAATATCAGACTTGAATCCATAAAAGTAAATTGAAGAAAATATAGGAAAAACCCTCCACGACATTGAAGCTAAAGGCATCTTCAAAGGTGAAACATCACTAACAAAGCAACTAGAAGAAAAGATAAACATATGGGACTACATGAAACTAAAAAGCTTCTGCACCTCAAAAGAAACAGTGACTAAGATACAAAAGCAGTCCACAGAATGGGAAAGAATATTCACCCAATACCCATCTGATAAGGGGTTAATATCAAGGATATATCAGGTACTGGTAGAACTTTACAAGAAGAAAACAAACAACCCCATCAAAAAAATGGGGAGAAGAAATGAACAGAAACTTCAGCAAGAAAGAAATTCGAATGGCAAAAAAAAACATATAAAAAATGCTCATCATCACTAATCATCAGAGAGATGCAAATCAAAACAGCAATGAGATACCACTTTACACCACAGAGACTGACACATATTCAAAGGAGCAAGATCAACAAGTGCTGGCGTGGATGTGGGGAAAAGGGGACACTCATCCATTGTTGGTGGCAATGCCGGCTGGTACAGCCTTTCTGGAAAACAATATGGACATTCCTCCAAAGACTAGAAATTGAACTCCCATTTGACCCAGCCATACCACTCCTGGGAATCTACTCTGGGAAAACAAAAATACGCAGCGGAAACACCATCCCTACTTTTATGTTCATAGCAGCATTATTCACAATAGCCAGAATTTGGAAGCAACCTTGAGTGCCCGAAAATCAATGACTGGATAAAAAAGCTTTGGTACATCTACACAATGGAATACTATGCAGCTGTTAGGAAAAATGAAGTTATAAAATTTGCCTATAAATGGATGGACATGGAGAAGATTATGTTGAGAGAAATTAGCAAGAAGGAGAGAGACAGATACAGAATGACTGCATTTATCTGCATAACATATATATATATATGTACATATTATTATATCCAAGGTCAAGTGAAACATATATCAGGAGGTCTTGTCAAAGGTGGAAATTATCACAAACGTGTGGGAGTCAGAGGCTAGGTAAGACAGAAAATGGAACAATGTGCTAACAATTGTCGAGGGTACTAATGCCAACATAGAACTGAGCATTAAATAGAGGCAAAAAGATACACATGACAACCCTTTAATGTATGTTCTGTAATCCATAGTCTGGAGGAAAAGGAAAAGAGAAAGAGAGAGAAACGGAAATAAATAAAGGACCTGCCATGGAGGAGGGCCCGGGGAGGGGGAGGGAACCGGGGACGTTGGTGGTGGGAGATGGGCACTGGTGGCGGGATGGGTGCTGGAACACTGTATGACCAAAACCCAAATATGAACTTTTTAATTGTATATCTTTGTAATTGTAAAAATAAAAAATTAAAAAAAATAAAAATATCATTTTCCCCTTCAAAAAAAAGGCTCTTAATTATATGGGCCAAATTCCTCATATTGTTATGAATTATTAGCGGGATGGTTCAATCAGAAGCTATAGATCACTCACAACTTGAATTTGATTGCAAAACGACATTAACTCCTGAGCAATATGCTCAGTGGAGAACATGGTTTGCAGAAGAGGCTTATTAGATGTCTAGGGATAACCCAAGCCAGGGTGAAACTAGGGGCGAAACCTTAGATACTGTAGCTGGCACTGGAGCAGCTGCTTTCATTTTAACGCGGCTTACTAACATGTTGCTTATGAAAGACCTCGCCACCAAGCTTGTCATACAGTAAAACACCTTCCAAACTGTGCACCTTTAAATTGTAACCTTCGAGCACAAACTTCTAACCTACTTTGGCAGATGAATGTCACTCATTTCCTACCCGTTCACTCCTTGGTCCTTTTTACATGGTACCACTGACACCTTCTCTAGTTTTGTTTGGGTAACCCCAGCTATAGGGGAAAAGACTTTACATGCTTGTACTCATTGATTGTCTTGTTTTGATGGATTGCCCAATGAAATTTAAACAGATAATGGCCCTGATTATCGTGGCTGTACCTTTAAAGATGTTTCCCTGGTGTGGCAAATTCAGCAGACCACAGGCATGGTATTCCTTATAATCCCCAGGGCCAAGCAATTGTTGAAAGAGTCCACAGTACATTAAGAAATCTTCTTTAGTCTCAATTAACAACAAAAAAAGGAGGAGTAGGACCCACTCTAATAGAGTCCATCAAATGTTTTTAATATCTTTTTACTTTACATTTTTAAAATCTACACAAAATACAATTTTGGAATGTCGCCTTTCTGGAGCAGAAAACCATTTTTCAGGGGCTGGAGCAATAGCACATTGTGTAGGGTATTTGCCTCAAATGTGGCTGACCCTGGTTTGATTCCCTGGTATCCCCATGGTCTCCCAAGTTCTGCCAGGATTAATTACTGAGTCAACCAGGAGTAAAACCCCTGAGCATTTCTGGGTGTGAATCAAAAAGGAAAATAAACTTTGAAAACCAGCTGAACCTAAAGGAAAGGTATTGGCTTGAGCAAAGATTTATTTTCAAGAACAATGGCCACCAGGTGGCGATGCCCACCATCAAAACTATTGCCAGAAAGCCCCTCCAGGACATTGATACAGAAGGCATCATCAAAGATGAAACACTACTAACAAAGAAACTAAAAGCAAAGATAAACATATTGGACTACATGAAACTAAATAGCTTCTGCACCTCCAAAGAAACAGTGACCCAGATACAAAGACAGTGCACAGAATGGGAAAGAATATTCACCCAATACTTTCTGATAAGGGGTTTATGTCCAGGATATGTCAGGCACTGGTAGACCTTTACTAAAAGAAAATGGCCAACCTCATCAAAAAATGGGGAGAAGAAATGAACAGAAACTTCAACAAGAAAGAAATTCTTATGGAAAAAAGATGCACAAAAATGCACGTCATCATGATTCATCAGAGAGATGCAGATCAAAACAACAATGAGATATCATCTTACACGTTACATTAGGAGATTGGCCCTGAAAAAAGAACTTTAAAAAAGTCAATGTGGGATGCTCTTCCTCTTTATTTTTCTGCTCTTTTCTCTGTTCGTTAGTTGGAGAACATCTAATGAATCTTTTCATAGCCCTTCTGCCATATCAACCTGCTGCTGACATAAACTTTTTTGGTTTTTTTTTCCAGTTTGTATTAAATTTCAGGTATAACATGTTTAACTCCAAATATCCCTTGGTTCTTCAAGTGTCTGGTGATATCTGTCCTCCACTGAGATCCCACAGAGATTTACATAATTTTAACACATGTTCCATTTGTCTTTCAATGGGTTTTTTTCATGGGAACATATTAGTAAAAAATGCTTTGAAGATTTTTTGACGTACCAAATGTAAAAAACTGTAAAATCCACCTGCCAGTTCTTGACCCTCTCTAAAGCAGGAGTTTGCTTCTGATTCAGCCGGTAGGAGAGAGTTGTTGCTAAATTTTATTCTTTCTTTTGAGGGTTCTCTGGAGTAAGTCAGGCGACCAAAGTAATGTCCTTTGTTGAAAAGGGGAGATTTAAAAACTAAGTCACATTTTATTTTATTTTATTTTACTTTACTTTATTTTATTTATTTATTTATTTGCTTTTGGGGTCACTCCTGCAGTGTTCAGGAGTTTCTTCTGGCTATGCAGTCAGGAATTACTTGGCAGTGCTCAGGGGACCATATGGGATGCTGTAGATTGAACCTGGGCCCACCAACTGCACTGCAAATGCCATCCCCGCTGTGCTATCTTTCCAGCCCCATCATTTGACTTTGCCTCAGGAAAGAAGAATTCTGCAGATTAGACAAGAATTTTGCTTTCCATGGACAATGGTTTATTTCACCATGGAAAATGGTTTATTTTCCATGGACAATGGTTTATTTGGAAACTGGATTGAGAGGTGCCCCTGTCTGGCAGGTGCCGGCTTGGCATGAGGAAAGATCCTTTCCGAAAACCTGTAACAATTGTCAAGAACATTTTTGGGCCCAAAGGTAGGGAGCCATTCCTGGCAGTCTTTAGAGTCTATTCCAACTCTGTGCTCAGGGGTTTTTCCAAAGGGTGTTGGGACCAAACCTTCATGTTAAACGGGTGCTGAGCCACCCAGGAAACTGAATCTTTATCTATGGACTTGCCCCTTTGTGTAATCTGGGTAGGATTTATTTTGTTGAAACAGCCTCTTGTATGTTCCTTGATGGGTCGAATATGGTGATAAATAAGTTTCCCACACTCACTAGTTTACTGTTTCTCCTCAGCAGAGCAGTTCTCAGGCTTATATAGGAAGTTGTAAAAGTCTTCAAACTAAAAAAAATCTGGGCCAGAGAGACAGTACAGAACTTAATCCCAAATTTCATCATTGATTATGCACCATAGAAGAGTGGTTAGGTATCACGTAAAATTCCCCATGGACAAGACTTTTATCCTCAGTAAGTTCTGGAGTCATTCTCACCATCTCAGATTGTTCCATCAAATTGCTGCCAGGATTTTACATTACTGCTCTTCCTAGAATGTATTCTTGAGTATTGAGTGTTATTTTACTGCACGCAAATGTTTTTTTTAAAATTGCAATCTATTTCTCTGGTAGATCAAATTCTCTTAAGAAAGAAGAAACTTTCCATTTCACTAATTAAAAAGGCATAGACAAGACAGTTTTATTAGTGAGCTCTATCATGCATGGAAATCCTTAACCAATGCTCTTCAAATTGTTCCAAAACAGAGTGGAAGAAAAATCACTTCAGTTTCTTCTATGTCATAATTACCCTGCTACAAAACCCACAACAGGGGCCGGAGTGATAGCCCATCGGGTAGGGCTTTTGCCTAGCACGTGGCCGGCCTGTGCCGGCCCTGGTTTGATTCCCGGCATCCTATATGGTCCCCTGAGCACCTCCAGGAGGAATTCCTGAGTGCAGAGCCAGGAGTAAGCCCTGAGCATCGCTGAGTGTGACCCAAATAGGAATAAAAACAACCCACAACAGGAAATTACAAAAGTACCGATTACTCTTTAAGTACTTAGACACATACAGAAATCCTCAGTAAAATACTAGTAAAACTTAGTAATATAAACCATCCAAAGATTTATACTTTTGGACCGAGAAGGAAATATACCATCAACAAAAGTATAAATTAAAATATGAAAATAAATTCATTATATATGAAAATGTTACTACATAAAGATAAATGATCATCTTGACAAATGCAGAAAAATCAGTTGACAAACACAAAATAACATGCTTTCTTGACGAAAACTCTGAAAAAAGGATGAAATGATAATGATCATTTAAAAAAGGAGAGAATAATGTATACAAAAAGAAATCATCATATATCATACTGAAAGAACAAAGGATCATGCAATAATAAGAATAAAATAATAAAGAAGTAAGACCAGCTTGATTTGCAGATTATATAATTAGGAGAGACACTATGTGTAGGGATGGGATGATTATTTGTATTTAAATAATGAAAAGAACACAATCTTATTATAACATCAGTTCCTATAAAATATAAATTGTGCATCTTGTGCACTCATGTATATATGTGGCAAAGACATGAGAATGTGTGAGACATATAAAACAATATAAATTCTAGTAATGTTTTCAACAGATATATGTGAATTTTTACTCTATCGGCTGTATTTTTTAACTTTTCATTTCGTTACTAAGTAATATTTGTATAATAATTGTTTCTATTATGCTTAATTTTGGGGGGCACGCCCAGTTGTGCTCAAGACTCACAACTGGTTCTATTGCCAGACATAACGCTTGGTGAGCTTGAGGGACAGTGCTGAGGACTGAATCTAGATCAGCCACATGCAAAGAAAGCATTTTATCCACTGTCCTATCTCTCCAGAGTGAAAAAGCCAGAAGAAAAAAGACAGATATAGAATGACTGCATTTATTTGCATGGCATGAATATATCTACATAAATATGTACATATTATGATACCAATATCCAATATCAGGCGAAACATGGATCAGGAGGTTTTATCAAAGGTGGAAATTTTCACAAACATGTTCAAGTCAGAGGCTATGTGAGACAGAGAATGGAACAGTTTATTATTAATTGTCGACAGTGCTATTACCAATCTAGTTCTGAGCACTAAATACGGGCAAAAAGATACACATGACAACCCCTTAATGTATGTATTGTAATCCACAATGTGGAAGGGAAGGAAGAGAGAAAGAGAGAAAGAGAAAGAAGTGATGAAAAACCTGCCATAGAAGCAGGCTAGGGGCAGAGGGAGGGAATCGGGGACAATGGTTGTGGGAATTGGGCACTGGTGGAGGGATGGGGGCTGGATCTCTGTATGACTGAAACACAAATATGAACCTCTTATGAACATCTTTGTAATTGCATATCTCACGGTGGTATAATAAAATATTGATAAAATGCAATATGAACATGAAAAGAAAAACAATAAAGTTCAGATTGCAAGGGACACTGAGAAAGGGCCAGATCTGAATATCAGTTTTCTCTTTGATGGGTGAGGGACTGGGGTGGGAAGTTTCCATGCAGCAACAATCCTTTGAAAAATAATTTATTAAAAAAAAAGTCTGCTTACAAAATTCAAGACAAAATGTAAATACAAGATAACATACAAGATAGGCAAATGTTAGTATATCTCTCTTTTGGGTGAGCAAATTATGGCTACACTCTAAATGCGATCGGTTGCATTTAGGTAAATAAAGTTTTGTGCCCCTTTGTTTACCTCCACCCACCCAACCACCCCCCCACACCCCCAACACACACCCCTGCAGCCGATTTTTCCTCAATCCGGCCCAGGTATGCTGGTCCAGAGACTCTTAGACATGGGGCAGAGCTTGCTCCTTGCTCTCCCTGTGCCCAGCGCGTTCATGAGGGTGGCCGTGGGTTCCCCCCACCCCCCAACCCCCATTTTCCACATCGGACTTCCCTCTCTTCAGAACTCCACCCAACCGACCAGCCCATCACACCCCCCCCGCCCCCCCCAACGCCGCCGCCATCGTTCATCAATAAATGCTTTATTTGGAGGTGTTTAAAAAAAAATCATGCCTCCCCCACAAGCAAGCCAACCAAGCTTTTTTGTTTTGACATGCCAAATGCCAGTAACAATTATATTAGGTCATTCCCATGACCTAATATAATGATTTTTAGCTCTTTATGTTCCTTTAGCCGACTGCGCCTTTTGCTCTACTGGCATGAGACAGGACATATGGAGATATTACTGGTGCCCGCTCTAGCAAATAGATGATTAACGGGAAGATCGTGATCGTGATCGTGACTATTGGCAGAAAACTCCTGCTAATGCTAGGTCCAGATTCAGATTTGAAGGTAGCCTGAAGCCATCATCTTCTTTCTAGTCAGCAGCATCTACATGGGTTAGGATAATGATGATGATGATGATGACGATGATGATGACGATGATGATGATGATGATGATGACGGTGATAATGATTATGAAGATGATGAAGTTAATGATGAAGTTGATGCTGCTGCTGTTGCTGATGATGATGATGATGCTGTTGATGATGAAGATGCTGTTGATGATTATGATGATGGAGATGATGATGATGATGATGATGACCATCTTAGTAATAATGGTATTGCTAAACTTGTGACCTGGGCCATCTATGTCATTGCTTTTGCTTATTGAAATAGCGGCCCACTACTAAATAATATTTTTCTCTTGTGTCACATTGGCATTGCTCAAGGGTTACTCCTGACTAAGCACTCAGGAATTACTCCTGGCGGTGCTCAGGAGAACATATGAGATGTTGGGGATCTAAGCTGGGTCTGGCCAATTGCACGGCAATCATCCTACCCTCTGGACTATCGATCCAGGCCCCCTCTACTCAATTGATTTAACAAATTTTTCCCCATTAATGTGTTACATTCAGTTTTCAACCCCAATCGCACCACCATTACACTGCCCACACAGTTGCATCTGTCTACACAACAACTCTCTACATAGCTACAACAGTCCACCTCTACTGTAAAAGTCTTCTAACAGTGCAACTGCCACCCCTGTTTCAAAGACCCACCAGCGCAATTGCACAGCACCATTCCAACAGCCCACCAGCATTATTCACAAATTTTCCAACCAGCACTTCAGCCTGCCCCTAGAGCAGACCCTCAATAATCTATTTTATATTGCTTGCTCTAGTTTGCTAACATGATCTAGCAACGTTTTCTTAGAAAATAGAGAAGACTGTCCAGTCTCACAGTGAACCATTGAGCCCTCGTACACAAAGTGACTGATACCGTTGTTACAGGATCAGTGTTGTGTGTACATATTTTGTTATTGCTTAGCTTCTACTTTACATGTATTGACAGTGTTGTGCTACTTGGCATGGCAGTACAGTAGTTTTTTGAGGAATTGCAAAATTTTGAACTGGGTGATAAAGTTTGAGTTCAACTTTTTAGGGAGGTGATATTGGCGGATGGACGTGACTATCAGGCCTTCCCGAAGAACAGGGAGATGTGAGGAGGCAGCTCTCTGGTCACGGCATTCAGAGGCCCCACCTTGGGTGAGGACCAGTCCAAAAGGACCCATGGTGGTTGTGGGGTGGGGGAGGTCCCTCAGGCCCACGAGCACTATGTGACTCAAGTGAGAAGCTGAGCGGTCTTCACTGTTGACGTCACTCTGTGGGAGTTCTGGATTTCTCACCGGCCAGTGGGGTTGCAGACCCGAGACCACGCCCACGACCTCGCCTATAAGGCGCGGGGCCCTCCCTTTCTGGCGCCATCTCTCAGTGAACCAGTTTATGTGGTGAAATCCTCGTACTCTGAATAGCGAGATGTGGCTCCAACCCCCGGGCTCCGTGTTCTCCTCCTCCACTGCTTGTCTCCTTCCCCCGCCCCCTGTGGCCTCCATCCCCCAACCCTGTGCCAACCCAGACTGGATTACAGAGGACTCCGCTGGCCAAAGAACGGAAGATGGTGAGAAAAAGTGCTGAGATTGGGATGTGTGGCCGAGTCTAAGGTCTTGTCATGGCAACCCCCACGGTGGCCAGTGTGTGGTCCAGATGAACCCTTGTCCCTCTTGCAGTCCTGGCCCAAGTCGACTGTCAATCTGGCCTTCAGCAGAGTCTGCCGGCAGTCAGGACTCCCCGGGACTCTGGGCTAGTGACCTCCAGGGACCCCTCATCCAGGAACTTCCCGTTCCCTCTGTCCCCGTAACTGGCCTTCCTGGGATCCAGGTGTCCTAAGACTTTGGTGACACCTTGTTCCCTTCCCTCCGCAGGGCAGCCACTGTGGCCTGGGACAGGGCCATCAGGGCTGTGTACCCAGCTGCCTGTCTTTCCTTACTGGGACTGAGGCTTAGAACCAAGGTCCCAAGCCCCAAGCTCCTAGAGATTCACCACCACTGGGGTTATTATTATTGGTCCCCATGTGAGGTTTGGAGGTGTCTGCGAGCACGGGCCCCCTCAGTTGGGCTCTGGCCTACCCTGGTACTTGATCGTTACCAAGGCATGGACCACATTTGGAAGCCACCGTTTGGGTTTTGGACCATGTCCACACTCAGTGTCATGCCGCGGGTGGAAGTGCGGAACCAAAGGACCCTGTCCTCAGGGCAGCAGGATGAGTATCTGACCCAGCTCCAGCAGTTCCTGCTCACAGTGCAACAGCATCTGGACAGCTACCAGCAGCTGGTCTCTGAGAAGGAGGAGCTGCATCAGCAGCTGCTGCAGCAGAGGCAGCTCCTGGACCAGCTGCAGTTGGAGCGACCCAGAGGGCAGGCGGTGTTGGAGGAGGCCCTGTTGGAGCTGAGGGAGACCCAGGTGAGAGTCGGGGCAGGCCCTCAAGCAGGAGGGCGCCAGCCAGCTCCTTCCTTGCTCCTCACAGACCGCCTTCTCCTTTAGGTGCTCCTCAGACAGTCAGAGGAGGAGAAGCAGCAGCTCCGGGCCCTGCTGAAGTCACAAGCGTGCCATGAGAAGGGTAAGTGGCAGGGCAAAGGGTTCCCTGGAGGGGGAAGCCCCCTTTGTGAGTCAGTTGGTGGGGCTATGGGATGGTGGACCAAGAGGGCCCCGCCCCAGTCTATCCTCCTTTCTAGGCTCAGTGAGACCCTGGTAACGCCCAACAGCCAGTCCAGTGTCAAAGGACACAAAGGTAAAGGAGAAAGAGGTGCTGGAACCCAAGAAGCTCACGCAGGTGAAGGCGATTGTAAACGCAGAGGTGGACGAGACCTTGAAGACCAGTGAAGTGGTGGTGATGATGGAGAAGGAGGAGTCCAAGAACATGAAGACTGTGATGCCAGACGCGATGGGCTGGTCTCCAATTTCCCTCTTCTTCCCATTCTTTTACCGCAATAGTGGACGGGACCCTCTCCAAATCAACCAAATCTAGCCCTAACACTGTCCTTCCCTGCTCTTCCTTCCTGTTCTACCCTCACCCTTCTCCTCCTCCCACATTCCTGCTCCCATGCACTTCCTCATTTAGGATTCAATAAAATAAGCAACATTTGAATCTGGGCATCATGCATGTCTCCAAACTCTAGCTACCAGGGATTCAGGAGAGGCAGAAATGTCCCCAGTAATAGTCACCAGGGTTCCAGGACCCGGAAATGTCCTCTACCACTAACCACCATGGCTTGGGGGACAGAAAAGTCCATGAAATAGTCACCAGGGATTCTTGGTAGTAGAAATGTTCGCAACATTAGCTAGCAGGAGCTTATCCCCTAGCACCAGACACATATTAAGGTGGCAGATTTGTTCCCCCACCACTAAATACTTGTTTTTCAGGGCAGAGATGTTGCTCTCCCTGTGTTCAAGTGAGTCCAGAACAGACACGCCCTTCGACAGCTCAGCCAGAAGAGTCAGGACAGGTAGCTGCCACCCCCTTCCTAAAACTAGGTCTCAGAGAACAGACTGGGTGGAAATTGCCTCCCACACTCCCGTTCATTCAGAAATGTTAGGACCATGGGAAAAGCCAAGGTGATGGGCTGCCTGGCAGTAGCTAAGGACTCTATCCCCTTCAGTGTAGACTTGGGTTGTGTGCAGAGGGTCCAGAGAGCGGTTTAGGTGCCATAGGGCAGGTTCTGCATGCAGGGCCTCCAGTCCATTCCCTGGCACCACATGGCATCCTGAGCACAAAGACAGGAGGGCCCTGAGAAATCCCTAAAACAAAAATGTCTTAGATAGATCCACACTATAAGGCTCGATAAAACAGTTGCTTCGTGGTTTTGGGGAGGGGTTCAGTGCGTTAGAGAAAAGTCTGGACTGTGGGGGCAAATGAACCCCCTTTCTGATCCACATTAAAACTGGGCCACTCAAACCTTAGCCTTTGACTGGAAGGATATCACAGTGGGGGCACTTTTGCCTTGCATGCGGCCAATCCGTCTTTGATTCGCAGCATCCCATATGGTCCCCTGAGCACAGCCAGGAGTCATTACTGAATGCAGAGCCAGGAGTAATCCTGAGCATCAAAGGGTGTGACCCATACAAAAATTCTCTTGGCCTTTATGGCCCCCAAAGGCAAACAACAGTCTGAGTTGGGAGCTCCCCTCCCAGGAACTTGTCTGTTCTGGGGATGGCACCTGTCGCTAATGGGGCCTAAAGCTGTCAGATGACACAGTTCTAGGCACTCTTTGGGGCTGAGTTGGTGGCAGGGACGGGAGAACTGAGGAGGACAGGGCCTGCCTCTCTCTGACATTCACTGTTCTATAGCTCTGGATCTATACTAGGCTGTGTGGTTTTGTCACTGATTGGGCGAATCCTGCCAGGAGCAAACGCTTCTGGGTGGTGGCGTTCCTGTCCATGGGATCTCAGCATGTCCCATCCTATCATTTGCACTGGCTTTCACAGGACGAAGACTTGACATGCTCCTATTGTCCGTGTGTCTAACATGTTGTCCCACAGCCAGGGTCCCCCTTCTTTCCTAACTGACATTGCAAAAGACTTATGTGCTATCACTGTGGTATCCTATCCACTATCTTGGGTGGGACAGGTTCCGGGGTGGCCCAAACCCCTGCATCCAGCACCCTAATGCCCACCTACACCTTCTGTGTGGAAATTCACATCCACACCATTGGTCAGCACCCAGAGCCCAGGCCCAGCCATCCTGTAAGTGGGCTCCTGGTTCTGTGTCCTTTCTCTCCTGTGGACAAGCATGGAGACATTCTTGGCTGAGTCACACTCGGCTCAGTTACAGGACATGAAGTGTTTCCATGTAGTGGCCAGGGATCTGTAGATCAGGAATTAGGGATCAGGAAGAAGCACCATCTCTTCTTTACTCAAAGCGTCTGGACTGGGGTGAGCCACAGTCTTTCCTTATCCCTACCCATCCCTCCCAGGCTCTGAGACATCGCGGCTGTCCCACGGGCTCCTGGCCTGAGATCGCCCAGCATCGCGCTTGATTCAGCGGATCTGAGGAATCAGGGAGGTCACACAGTGTCACGGCAGACAATTAATGGTGTTTCTAGCCCAGGAGTTGAGAGGACATTCTCACAGCTTAGGTGACAGATGGGGACAGACCTGTGCAGAGATAGACGAATGTACTACTTCCGGGAAAAGCAAAGGTCTGCAGCAATGTCCAACAGTCTGTGAAGTGCCCCAGCTGTTGTTCTTCCATGAAGTTGTGTATCAAATCTGAATAGAGTCCAGCCGGGGCAAGTGTTCATCGCATCGATTTCACTGAGTTGTTTAATTTTTTCACTATATCCCACCTGTTTCGACATGGACGGTGTTGCCTGAGAAATCGAATGTAAATTGAAGGGATACTCCTTTGTATGTCATTTTCTTCTTTGAGCCCCTCTTTTCAGTCCTCTTGTACTTCTACCCCCAGTGACATATCAATCTAGGACTGCAGATACTACATCCTGGGGCTCTACAGGGCTTTTCCTGGTCCAGAGCCAGTGTCGCCTCCCAACACGGTGGTGAGCTCTTGAACCCTGGTGCAACGGATCCACAGGAACCAAGGTTTCCTGCTTGTCCCTGGATCCTTCCACTCAGAGGCAAGCAGGGGTCGGATCACTGGCGTGATTTGCAAAGGAGAAACATGTTTGAGGTCCAGCAGGGAAACCATTGGGCAGCAGAGAGGCAGACCCCAGAGAGTGGGAGACCCGAGGGGGACCACAAGGTGACCAGTAAACACGGCCACCCAGACTGGCCATAGGTCCGCATGCTGGAGTTGGGACCCCACTCCTCATGACTTCTGAACTGGGTGCTGTGGGTGTTACAAAGTGCGCCGCATTCAGCATGCCATAGTCCATCCCTAGGACCTCCACAGTCTCTCCTTATCCTGACCACGCCTCTCGGACTATGGGACATCGCTGCTGTCTCACAGAGCTCGCTCCTGGCCTGACTTCTCCCAGCATTGGAGCATGCATGATTCAACTGTTCTGAGGAAGCCTTGAGGGGGACACACAGTGTCAGGGAAGACACTTGTTTGTACTTCTAGCCCAGTAGATGAGAGGACGATCTCACAGCTCAAAAGACTGCTGAAGCAGTGACAGATGGGCACAGACGAGTGCAGAGACAGACGAATATACTGGGACTTGGGTACAGAAGGAGTTCAGCACCAGAGTCCAACAGGCCTTACAGCACAGGTTTTGTGACCCTGGTCCCCCAACTATGGCTTGTGGTGTTGCCAGACCTGGGGGCGTGTATCAAGTGACAGGGCCCCTGCCCTTCCTTTGCGTGATCCCTTCAGAGTTAACTTCTTCTGTGGGTTTGTGAATGAGCAGCTGCTTGAGTAAGAAGGAAAGAATAACTGTGTCTGGCTGAATCCTGGCTCTATACTTCAGGAATCTCTTGGGGGACCATGTGGGATGCCGGGGATCAAACCCAGGTTGACCATACGCAAGCTGAATACATACCCGCCGTGTTGTTCCTCAGGCTCCTATATTATATCTGTATCTGCTACAGGCCTGAAAATGGAACGGTGCCATTGCTTCAAGTATAGAAGAAAAATAGCTTCAAGTATAGAACAGTATGGACCTACATATATGTACATGTATTAGTTTATATGCACACACATTCTTTTTACTTGGAAGGGGGCTTCTAACCTCAGATCGGCATCTCAGGGGTCGTTCACGGCTGTAATGGGCCCACTGGCTCAGGCAGTATAATCCTCCAGGCCAGTGTTGCTGGGGGCCACCAGAGCCACTGGCTTCACAGCTTGGTGCTGGGGCAAGCAACAGTGTCTCACGCTCAAGGCATGTGCCTCCATTCACTGAACCGTCGCTCTGCTTCACATTTACTGTTTATTTGAGGGGCTTGGGGGCAATATGTGGTGCCAGGGATTTAAGGAGGTCAGTTTCACTCAAGCAATCCTTGGGGTTCATTGAGATTTTGAGAAAAAATAACTTTACGTTTTGTTTTCTTGTTTTTTGATGTTCCTTTTTGGGTCACACCCAAGCAATGATCAGGTCTTTCTCCTGGCTCTGTGCTTAGGAATCGTTTCCAGCAATGCTGGATGGGCCATATAGGATGTTGGGGATATAACCCGGATCGGCCACGTGCAAGACAAATGCCCTCCTCACTGGACAGTTGCTTGGAGCGGCCCGGCAAAAAGAACTTATAAAGTCAATGTGGGATGCTCTTCCTCTTTTATTTTTCTGCTCTTTTCTCTGTTCTTTAAGTTGGAGAACATCTAATGAATCTTTTCATTTCCTTTCTGCCATCTCAACCTGCTGTCGACCTTACCTTTTTTTTCCCAATTTGTCTTAAATTTCAGGTATAGTACGTTGAACTCCAAATATCTCTCTGGTTCTTCAAGTGTCTGGTGATATCTGTCCTCCGCTGAGATCCCACAGAGATTTATATAATTTTAATACATATTCTGTTAGTCTTTCAATGGATTTTTCCATGGGAACATATTAGTAATAACTGCCTTGAAGATTTTATTACTTGCCAAATTTAAACAACCGTTAAAGGCCACTGGCCAGTTCTAGCCCCTCTCTATAAGCAGGAGTTTGCTTCTGATTCAAGCCGGTAGGAGAGAGTCTGTTGCTAAATTATATTCTTTTTTTGAGGGTTCACTGGGGTAAGTCAGAGCGACCAGTATAATGTCCTTTATTGAAAGGGGGGAGATTTATAAAGTAAGCTTTGTTTTACTTTATTTTATTTTATATATTTATTTATTTTTTTTGCTTTGGGAGGCAATCCTGCAGTGTTCAGGGGTTTCTTCTGTCTCTGCAGTCAGGATTTTCTTGGCAGTGCTCAGGGGACCATATGGGATGCTGGTGATTGAACCTGGGCCCACCGACCTGCACAGCCATCCCCGCTGTGCTATTGTTTCAGCCCCATCATTTGACTTTGCCTCAGGAAAGAAGAATTCTGCAGATTGGCCAGAATTTTGCTTTCCATGGACAATGCTTTTTTGACCATGGACAAAGGTTTATTTTTCCTGGACAATGGTTTATTTGGAAATTGGATTGAGAGGTGCCCCTCTCTGGCAGGTGCAGGCTTGACACGAGGAATGATCCCTTCCGAAAACCTGTAACGATTGTCAAGAACATTTTAGAGTCCAAAGCTAGGGAGGTTAGCCATTCCTGGCAATGTTTAGAGTTTACTCCACTCTGTGCTCACTTATACCTTGTGAAGAGGCGGGGCCCGGCCTAGGGGGGAGATGCTTCCTTTCTCACTAGCTCCCTGGCGGGCCCTTGCTGCAGGCACATGGAGGGTGTCTCAGTACCAGCCTATTCCTGAGTGACCATGGAGAGCTTGTCTGGCAGGAATCTGGCTCTGACCTGTGCCTACTGTGTTACTCTCAGTGCCCACCAGATGGCGATGCCCACCTAGTAAGCAGAGAAATCTTTCCACCATCAAAACCATTGGCAGAAAAACCCTCAATGGTGAGGTGTGTGTGTGACCCCTGCGTCTCCGCGGACCAAAGTTGCCCCAGGGAAGAGCAGAAACTCCGATCAACGGGAACCAAGGGAAATTGCCTTGGTTTCACCCCAGGACTCCTTGGCCCCTGCGCTCCGGGAACATCTCAAAACTCAAAACCGCGTGGACACTAGCGTATCTGCGCGACCCTCTTACTACCTATCTTGCATGAGGTACCAGTGAACCTTGGTTCCTACATCCTTGATACCCACCCAAACTCTGCAAACAGACTAGACACCTACTAACTGTACTATCTAGTCACCCATGACCCCATATTTGCAACCTACAATAGTCATAATCGTAAAGCAACGCAAAATTCCATCAAGCTCTGTGAGTGAAGTCACTAGTCCAGATGAGCCAAGCAATACCAATGAGTTGTATAACCTCTCTGATAAGGAATTTTGGAAAGAAATGTTAAGAATTCATAAGGAATTCAAAGAAGCAATGGAATGCAAAATCAATAAAATACAAGAGGACATGATAGAAGAAGTGAGGAAAATGCAAATGGAAATGACATATTTTAAAAATGAGGTAAATGAAGTGAAAAAACAGGGAAAAGCCATCATAGCAGAATAGCTACTGAAGAAAGAATTAGTGATCTCGAAGACAAGTTCCAAAGATTCTCTACACAACACCAGAAGATAGAAAAAAAGACTCACAATTACCGAACAGACAACAAGAGATAATCGGGATGAAGCCAGAAGAAACAACATACGGATCATTGGGTTCCCAGAAGGGCAAGAAGAAAACCCTGATAAAGAAGAAACTGTCAAAGCCATAATTGCTGAGAAGTTCCCTGAACTAAAGAAAGCTTGCCCTAAGATCCAGGAGGCCCGTAGGATACCAGCTAAAAGAAACCCCAACAAGAATACTCCAAGACACATCTTAATGAAAATGACAAAAACTATAGATAGAGATAGAATACTGAAAGCAGCAAGATCAAAGAAGGAAATCACATACAAATGAACATCTCTAAGATTTACAGCAGACTTCTCTGATGAAACACTCCGAGCCCGAAAACAATGGTGGGATATTGTGAAAAGCCTCAGTGAACTTCAGGCCTCACCAAGAATTCTTTACCCGGCCAGACTCACATTCAGATATGAAGGAAAGATACAAAACTTCATGGATAAGCAACAACTCAGGAACTTCATGGACTCAAAACCAACTTCAAAAGAAGGACTGAAGGGTCTACTGTAATACGACCAAACCAATAAGCACAACAAGAAAAACAGAAAGATGACACAAAATCCGATGACAATAATCTCTGTCAATGTCAATGGTCTAAATGCACCAATTAAGAGAAACAGAGTAACAAAAATGGATTAAAAAATTGAACCCAACATTCAGCTGTCTACAAGAAACGCGTCTGAATAATCAGAACAAACACAGACTCAAAGCCAAAGTTTGGAAGACCATTCTCCATGCAAACAATTCCTCCAAAAAGGCTGGTGTGGCCATATTAGTATCAGATAATATAGACTTAAGGCTGAAAAGTTTAGAAGGGACAACGAAGGCCATTTCTTATTACTTAAGGGGTATGTACACCAGGAAGAAATTACACTACTAAACATATATGCACCCAACGAGGGGTCAGCAAAATACGTAAAACAACTGCTAAGAGACCTCAAGGAAGACATTAACAGTAGCACAATAATAGTTGGAGACTTCAACAGTGCTCTATCAACGATGGATAGATCAATAAGACTAAAACTCACCAAGGAAATATTGGCCCTGAAGGAAGAAATGGAAGAAAGAGAGCTAGTAGATATATACAGGGCTCTTCATGCCAAAAAAGCTGAATACACATTTTTCTCTAGTGCACATGGAACATTCTCCAAGATAGACCACATGCTGAGCCACAAAGCATACCTCAAGAAAATAAAAGATACAAATTGTGTCAGCTATCTTTTCAGACCATGATGCACTGAAAATGGATGTTAACCATACACAGAAACAGGGAGTCAAACCAAACACCTGGAAACTGAACAGCTCACTCCTGAACAAGTGGGTCATAGAAGAAATCAAACAAGAAATCCAAAGACTTCTGGAAACAAATGAAAATGAAGACACCAACTATAAGAATTTGTGGGACACGGCAAAAGCCGTGTTAAGAGGGAAGTTTATAGCTCTGCAAGCATTCATCAGGGAAACAAGAAAGGGCCCACATAAATAACCTGACTACACAGCTGAAGACATTAGAAAAAGAACAACAAAAAGGAGCCCAACCCAGGCAGAAAAAAGGAAATAGTAAAACTTAGAGAGGAAATCAATGAGTTGGAAACCAAAAAAACAATCCAAAAGATTAAAGAAACCTAGAGCTGGTTCTTTGAAAAAAATAAACAAGATTGACAAACCATTGGCAAGACTTTTAAGGACAGAGAAAGAGATAACCCAAATAAACAGAATCAGAAATAAAACGGTGACATCACAACAGAAACCAGAGAAATCCAAAAGATCATCAGAGATTACTTTGAGAGCCTGTATACCGTGAAACATGAGAATCTAGAAGAAATGGATAAATTCCTGAAGTCCTATAACCTCCCACAGCTGAAACAAGAAGACCTCCAATACTGGAATAAGCCTATCACCATAGAGGAAATAGAAACAGTAATTAAAAGTCTTCCCAAACACAAAAGCCCAGGTCCAGATGGATTCACTAGTGAACTCTGCCAAACCTTTAAGGGGGACCTACTGCTAGTCCTTTTCAAGCTCTTCCAGGAAATAGAAGAAACAGAAACACTCCCAAACAGCTTCTACAAGGCACATATCACCCTGATACCCAAAGCAGGGAGAGACAACACAAAGTAAGAAAACTACAGACCAATATCCCTGATGAACACGGATGCTAAGATCTTCAACAAAATACTAGCAAACAGAATCCAAAGACTCATCAAGAAGATTATACATCATGACCAAGTAGGATTCATCCCGGGAATGCAAGGATGGTTCAACATTCGCAAGTCAATCAACATAATACATCATATCAATAAGAGAAAAAATAAAAACCATATGATCCTATCAATAGACACAGAGAAAGTATTTGACAAGATCCAGCACCCGTTCATGATTAAAACCCTCCAGAAAATGGGAATTGAAGGACTTTCCTCAAGATAGTTATAGCCATCTACCAAAAGCCCACACCTAGCATCATTCTAAATGGGGAAAAGTTGAAAGCCTTCCCCTGAGATCAGGGACAAGACAAGGTTGCCCACCTCACCTCTTTTATTCACTATAGTACTGGAAGTACTTGCCATAGCAATCAGAGAAGAAAAGGACA
>JAJIBD010001685.1:0-52255 GCA_021461705.1 Cryptotis parvus
GGGTCCCCCAACAGTGGCGGGGAAGCAAGTTCCCTTCTACCTCAGAAGCCGGCAAGGGAATGGATGAAAACTCAGGAATTCGATGCAGTTTTAAAAAGGGTTTACTTATCACAGGTTCAGGCATACAAATCAGCAAAAGGAAAAGCCCGGTGCTTAGGATTCCCAGCTAGAACCGCAGCCACGTGTAGGCCAAGATGGTGGCCACCAAGTGTAAAGGCCTTGTAAAGAGGAGACAAAGACAAGACACCCAAGAAGGGTATGAGCTCATAAAGAGAGAGCCCAAAAAGAGCCTTTGCGAGAGAAAGCAGGCTAGTATTATACCCCCTGTAACTCAGACCTCCCCTCCCACTGTTATGTAAAGCAGGGAGGGTCAAATGCCCTCAGGTAATCTCTCCCAGCACCTCACCTAGGCCCTTTTATATGCTAATGTCTTGAGCTAAGATCTGCCTGGAATTGCATTTCTAAGGTAGAGAAGGGGGTTTCTGAGATGGCATGTCTCTGTACCAAAGACTAATACTAATGCCAGTTAAATATTTCTCCAAGCCTTCACAAGTCTCTTCTACTTCACGGTAGTTTTGTATTTTAGTTGCCTTTGAGTATATCAGGGAGCCATGCTTGTTTGCTTAGAGGCAAACAGCATTTCTCTCTGGTCTAATCACTTAGGGATCCTACGTGGCCAGACAGATATGCTGGTAAGGTCTAGCTAGTCCCACGATGATTGTGGTAGCATTGGAGAATATTTATACCAGCTAGTACAGAATACATGGTCAGATAAACTGCCACATTTAGACTACCCCCTTATCTACAAAGTGATTTGGAGGTGGCAATTCAGAGCAGATACAACGGCCCTTAGAGGAGTCCTGCAACAGTCTCATACAAAATTTTTAAAAAAACACCAGAAACTGGCAAAGTACTGAAATATTCCTACAAATAAATGCCATTATTTAAAATGAACTTTACAAACTTACTTAGTATAAGTACATATGATAAGAAGTTTGGCTGTGTATAAAAGAAAAAAAACAGAAAGCAAACTAAGCACTAAATATGGGAGCAAACATATTGATCTTGAATGTCGATTATTTTGGCAGCAGGCAGCGTCAACAGAAGCAGGAGTTGACACATCCGAGACCAGACTCTTGTAGCTGCATGGATGTGAGTGGAAGTACATGGACTGTTGGTTTGTTCTGTGTAACTTCCTACTCCAGGGTTATTCTCAAGAGAGCAACAGAATCACCCAGGTTAGTTATGCCACCTCAGTGAATTTCTAAATGGAAATGAAAATTAAGCATTTGTAATCCCTATGGTTAAATTTTGGGCAGTTAGTTTCAAATTATTTTTACACAATCCTTATGGGTAATTTTGAGACATATTTGGTAGGATGGCAAGCTAGACTAGTTTTTATGCTCAAAAAAGAGACATTAAAATAAAAATTCTCAGCATTTTAATCTCTGTTGTGCCTAATGATAAATTAAATAGGACAAAGCAGGGGGAAAGAGAGGGACTTAAAAAAGCATCAGTAAAAATAATCAACTGAGAAGTTCTCTTTTGGTGGAAAATGAACGATACAAAAGTAAAATGTGTGACCAGTCTGCTAGTAAAGTGGTTAAAGTATTCACCTGGCAGGTGGTCAACCGGGCTCAATCCCTAGCATTCCATGTACCCATTTGGTCTCACCTAGCCCATCAGGAATGATTCCTGAATACAGATCCAGGAATAAGCCCTGAGCGCTACCAGGTGTGGTTCCACCAGCAACAACAGAAATGAATTTTTGAATCTGCCCTTCTTCCCTTCCTAGTTTAAAACAAAATTTTGCATTTAAGATGGAATCACTTTCCTGATATTCTCAACAACACAGGCGTATTTGGGCATCAGATGTTGTTACTCACTGAGCATTCCTTGGTAAGCTCTTAACTTAGCAGGGATATTTCAAAATAGAAACTAGAGCATTGAAGCCAAGCAACTGAAAACAGCAAGTACCATCAGACCCACTGCTAGAAGTAGTGACAGTAAGGAGGTAGATGTGTTTTTTATCCTTCTAAAGTGAGAAGAAATGGAGTGCTTAGCTTTTCTATTTTATATTATTATGAACCACACATGATGTGGTAGAGAATTTAAGAAGATTGAAATGCATTTGAGAACGATGGAAGTAATGTTTTCATACCTAACATGCAGCAAAAATCTGGGATGTGTTAAAATTACATATTCCTCTTACCATCTGCTCTGTTTACATAATGTTGAGTGAGTGACGTACCAATTTTATTTTCAAATTTGAAATCATTTCCCCAGCCCCCAGTGAATACTTGAAAGCAAGTTAGAAAGTGTTCTTTTTATTTTAATTTTAGTGGCATTATACTTTGACTGGACTGTATTTTTTTAAACAGTACAGATTTAAAAATTGTTACTGCATTCTGTTTATAAGAGCAAATAAGAAAATACAGGAGATGAGGATGTGTATAATAAACTAACTTTTCTTTATGGGTGAAATATGTTCTCACATTTACAGTTTGAATTAACACATTGAAAAGGAAAATAAAAGGGTTGCAGATAGGCATTGCATGCTAATTATATGCACCCAATTGATCAGTCTTTCTGGAGTCTCTCTTTCAGCCACCTTTTTTTTTTAAGTATTTTATTATACCACCGTGAGATATACAAGTAAAAAGATATACAATTAAAAAGTTCATGTTTGCGTTTTGGTCATACAGTGTTTCAGCACCCGTCCCTCCACCAGTGCCCATCTCCATACAAATAAAAAGATATACAATTAAAAAGTTCATGTTTGGGTTTTGGTCATACAGTGTTTCAGCACCCGTCCCTCCACCAGTGCCCATCTCCCACCAACAACATCCCCGGTTCCCTCCCCTTCCCTGTTGCAGGACTCCTAAGGGCCGCTGCATCTGCTCTGGATTGCCTCCCGCAAATCACTCCGTAGATAAGGGGGTAGTCTAAATGTGGCAGTTTATCCGACCATGTAAGCTGTACTAGCTGGTATAAATATTCTCCCATGCTATCACAATCATCGTGGGACTAGCTAGATCTTACCAGCATATTAGCCTGGCCAACGTAGGACACCTAAGTAATTAGACCAGAGAGAAATGCTGTTTGCTTCCAAACAAACAAGCATGGCTCCCTGATAAAATATAAAACTACAATGAAGTAGAGGAGACTTGTGAAGGCTTGGAGAAATATTTAACTGGCATTGGTGTTGATCTTTGGTACAGTGACATGCCATCTCAGAAACCCCCTTCTCTACATTTCAAAGGCATTCCTGGCTCAAAACATTAGCACAGTAAAGGCCCTAGGTGAGATGCAGGGAGGGATTACCTGAGGGCATTGGACCCTCCCTGCTTTCCATAACAATGGGAGGAAGGTCTGAGTTGCAGGGGGTATAAACTAGCCGGTTCCCGCTGTCCCGGGCTGCTTCCCGGTGGGATCTGGCCTTGTGAGCGTTTATTCCCCTTGGAAGTTTTACACGTGGTGGTCGCCATCTTGGCCTACACATGGCTGGGGTTCTAGCCTGGAATCCTAAGCATCGGGTTTTTCCTTTTGCTGATTTGTATGCCTGAACCTGTAATAAGTAAAGCCTTTTAAAACTGTATCGAATTCCTGAGTGTTCATCCATTCCTCGCAGGCTTCGGAGGTAGAAGGGAACTCCGCTTCCCGGCACTGTCGGGGACCCCGGCAGAGCGCCCCGACACTTCCCCAGCCCTGCTCCATGGCAGGTTCTTTATTTCTTTGCCTTTCTCTCTCTTTCTCTTTTCCTTCCCTTCCAGACTATGGATTACAGAACATACATTAAAAGGTTGTCATGTGAATCCTTTTGCCTCTATTTAATGCTCAGTTCTAGGTTGGCATTAGTACCCTCGACTATTATTAGCACCCTGTTCCATTTTCTGTCTCTCCTAAACTCTGACTCCCACACGTTTGTGATAATTTCCACCTTTGACAAGACCTCCCGATATATGCTTCACTTGACCTTGGATATTGGTATCATAATATGTACATATATATTTATGCCATGCAAATAAATGCAGTCATTCTGTATCTGTCTCTCTCCTTCTGGCTAATTTCGCTCAACATAATCTTCTCCATGTCCATCCATTTATAGGCAAATTTTATAACTTCATTTTTCCTAACAGCTGCATAGTATTCCATTGTGTAGATGTACCAAAGCTTCTTTATCCAGTCATCGATTTTCGGGCACTCTGGTTGCTTCCAGATTCTGGCTATTGTGAATAATGCTGCTATGAACATAAAAGTAGGGATGGTGTTTCCGCTGCCGTATTTTTGGTTTCCCAGATTAGATTCCCAGGAGTGGTATGGCTGGGTCAAATGGGAGTTCAATTTCTAGTCTTTGGAGGAATGTCCATATTGTTTTCCAGAAAGGCTGTACCAGCCGGCATTCCCACCAACAATGGATGAGTGTCCCCTTTTCCCCACATCCACGCCAGCACTTGTTGTTCTTGCTCTTTTGAATATGTGCCAGTCTCTGTGGTGTAAATATCTCTGTGGTGTAAAAATCTCATTGTTGTTTTGATTTGCATCTCTCTGATGATTAGTGATGATGAGCATTTTTTCATATGTTTTTTGGCCATTCGAATTTCTTCCTTGCTGAAGTTTCTGTTCATTTCTTCTCCCCATTTTTTGATGGGGTTGTTTGTTTTCTTCTTGTAAAGTTCTACCAGTGCCTGATATATCCTGGATATTGACCCCTTATCAGATGGGTATTGGGTGAATATTCTTTCCCATTCTGTGGACTGCTTTTTGTATCTTAGTCACTGTTTCTTTTGAGGTGCAGAAGCTTTTTAGTTTCATGTAGTCCCATATGTTTATCTTTTCTTCTAGTTGCTTTGTTAGTGATGTTTCACCTTTGAAGATGCCTTTAGCTTCAATGTCATGGAGGGTTTTTTTCTATATTTTCTTCAATGTACTTTATGGATTCAAGTCTGATATTGAGATCTTTAATCCATTTTGATCTGATTTTTGTGCATGGTGTTAGACACAGGTCCAAATTCATTTTTTTACATGTTGCTGCCCAGTTTTCCCAACACCACTTGTTGAAGAGGCTTTCCTTACTCCATTTTAGACTCATTGCACCTTTATCAAAGATTAAATGATCATGTGTTTGAGGTTGGGTGTCAGGATACTCAATTCTATTCCATAGGTCCACAGGTCTGTTTTCAGCCACCTTTCAAATACCCATCTCATCTGAAGTGGTCCCCTGTTTCACTCGAGGAGCTACTGACTTAACCTGTTGGCTCCCAGCTCTTTTCCTTAGTATTTCAAGAAATGAGCATATGGCCCAGCTAAGACAAATACATCTGGATCTTTGGGGGAACTGCCAACACAGGAACATGCCAAATTAGACTCCATTGCCAAATTCTAGGCAATCTGTTACCCATAAACAAATAAGGGACTGACCTAACTTTTTCTGTTTGCAGAACCAGACCACACACGGAAGAGTGCAGAACTTTCATCCAATACTCGTATTTCCAGAAATGTTTAATGAATGCCTCAGCATGAACTGGTCACTCGGACTCCCCATTCACCACTGTAGGTGTGAAAAGGACTTCTTGAGCTTAAAGTCACCTTTGTCTAATCTGGATCTGGGGTCCATTGGGAGGGCTTGTGATTCTAGCAGAAACCTCTGCACAACTGCAATCTGAGTGCCAATAAGGTCTGTTCTTGAGGGGAAACCATTGACCTCCTGCCTCTGGCAGAATGAGGAGGTGAACTCTCACTGGTGATGCCAGGCAATATGGAGCAGAAGTTCTGTCTCAGACTATCTTATATTTCTGTCCTTTAAGTCTCAAGAACCCAGAAATCCTTCCATTCAGAAAGCTTTGAAACCAGAAACCAAAAGTCCTTCCACTCTCTTCCACAATACACTTCATAAAGTATCCTTGACACGGTTTGGGTTCATTCAGGTGAAACCAATTTTAAACAGCACTCAGGCCAGGAGGGGAGTTCATGTTTGGAGAACTTCCCTTACATGGGTGACGCCTTAGGGTTTGATGCCATGCACCAAACATCATAAATAAAAGCAGCCCATGTTTTCTAGAGAGTCTATAGGAAACACATCTTTGATACTGAACCAGCACTCAAAAAGTATGCAACTTTTTCCTTCTTGATTCTAAAACAAATAGGTATATTACGCCACTGTATAAAGAATTCTGTTATCTTTAAAAGAATCTGAAAAAGGGGGCTGGAGTGATAGCCCAGCTGTAGGGCGTTTGCCTTGCATGCGGCTGGCCTGTGCTGGCCGGGTTCGATCCCTGGCATCCCATATGGTCCCCTGAGCACCACCAGGAGTAATTCCTGAGTGTAGAGCCAGGAGTAACCTCTGAGCATCGCGGGAGTGACCCAAAAAGAAAAAAAAAGAAGAAACCCGGGTTCGATCCCTGGCATCCCATATGGTCCCCTGAGCACCACCAGGAGTAATTCCTGAGTGCAGAGCCAGGAGTAACCTCTGAGCATCGCCGGGTGTGACCCAAAAAGAAAAAAAAAAGAAGAAAAAGAATCTGAGAAAGTTGAATTCCATCTCCCACCCAACTTCATTTTTTGTTATAAAAGGAAGCAGAGGTGGTTTACCGCTAATGTCTCATACACATTTATTGAAAAAGAAAGGCCAAACTAAATGATCTTTCAGACAAATATTTCAATAGATTCTTAATGTCTGCTTGGCAGCATCTGCTGGACCAACACACAGTGCCCTGTGCACAGAGATGGCACTTAGATTTCTAGGGATGGGTTGGGGGAGGAAGAAGTCTCTTATAACATGTAAACACCATCAAGCTATTTCATTGATTAACCATCTACCACCTACTTAAGCAGGAAAGAAGATTGCCAGGCAGCAAGTGATTGTCTTTCATAATTTTTTACTCTAACAATTTATTCATTTTTTAAAATTTATTTATTATTTATTTTTGACAATTTCAAAATGTTCATGTTTGGGTTTCAGCCATACAGTGTTCCAGCACCCATCACTCCACCAGTGCCCACCTCCCACCACCAATGTTCCTGATACCCTCCCACCTCCCCAGCCTGCCTCTGTGGCAGGCTCTCCATCTTCTCTTCTCTCTCTCTCTCTCTCTCTCTCTCTCTCTTCCCTCCCATGTTGTGGATTGTAATTGACTTTCAACAATTATTGGCCTACTGTTCCTTTCTCTGTCTTACCTAACCTCTGCTCCCACACATGTGTGGTAGTTACAATAGCCAGAATCTGGAAACAACCAGAGTGCCTGAAATTGATGACTGGATAAAGAAACTGGTACATCTACACAATGGAATACTATGCAGTGGTTAGGACAAATGAAGTTATGAAATTTGCCTATAAATGGATGGACATGGAGAAGATCATGTTGAGTGAAATTAGCCAGGAGAGAGACAGATATAGAATGACTGCATTTATTTGCATGACATATATATATATATATATATATATATTATTTTTTATTATGATACCAATATCCAAGATCGGGCGAAATGTGGATCAGGAGGTCTTACCAAAGGTGGAATTTATTCATTTTTAAAAATTGAACCACCATGAAATACACAGTTACAAAGTTGCTCATGACTGTTTCAGTCATACAATGTCCCAACACCCATCCCTTCCCCAGTGTACATTTTCTGCCACCCATGTCCCCAGTTACTGACCACCCCCAATCTGTATCCAGGCCTCTACCAATTTTAGTGGCCACACTTTCTCTCCTCACCTGCTATGAGTGCTGTTTTGACTCAGAATTGTCCAAAAAAGACTTGCAAATCATTTAACTTTTTAATTTTGTTTTGGGGGCTACACCCAGTGATGCTCAGGGCTTACTTATGGCTCTGCTGAGTGAAATGAATCAGAAGGAAAAAAGAGATATAGAATGACTATATAAATTTGTGAGATCTAAAAAAATAGTATGAGACTAATATCCACATCCAGGGGCAAAGCAGGAGGACTTGTCAATGGTTGGAATCTTATGTGTGTGTGGTGGGAGGGTCAGGGAGAAGTAAGAGTGGAGGATAGGTAAGATAAAGGACCAGTTTGACAATTATAGTTGGAAATAGAAATGCTAGACTAGAACTGAATATTGAATATAGGTAAGTGATATACATGATGATCCTTTAGTGTCTGTGTTGCAAACACTAATTGTATATTTTGTATATACAAAATATGAGAGAGAGAAAGAGGGATGCAGGTTAGGGGTAGGGAGGGAAACTGGGGATAGTGTCCTGGGAAATGTGCACTAGTGGAGAGGTGGGTGTTGGAACACTGTATGACTGAAATCCAATCAATCATGAATAGCTTTGCAATGGTTTATCACACGGTGATTCGATTAAAAAAAGGAAAGCCACCAAATATGCAAAACCAAACAAAATGCTCATTGATCATGTACATATTCAGATGTGACATCAATGGCAAAAATAATCTTTAAATATTAATCATCATCAACACTTTCAACTTCTGTATTTACTGCAATTACAAATTATTAGTTAAGTTGTTGAACTGGCCTTGGGCCCTCAGAACCACAGTTGAGTAGCAAAACTATCACTATCTTCCCGTTCATCACCTATTTGCTAGAGCGGACACCAGTAATGTCTCCATATGTCCTGTCTCATGCAAGTAGAACCCAAAGACATCCACTTGCTCCAGGCACATAAAGAGCCTCAAACAATTATATTAGGTCACGAAAATGACCTAATACAAATGTTACTGGTATTTGGCATATCAAATACTACACGAGCAGCATGCCAGGCTTGCTGTGCGGGTGGCATACTGTTGTAGTCACCTCTAAATAAAGCATTTATTGATAAACTGCGCAGCCGCTAGCGGCCGCACAAGCTGGGCTGTGATAGTCTGGTCTGCTGGGTGGAGTTGTGACTAGAGGGAAGTCCGGATGTGGAAAATGGCGGGCCCCATGGAGTAGGGGAGGGTGGTCTGGCTTGTTGTGAGGCTCAGCTGGGGTGGCAGGCCAGGGTTAGAACCCGCCATGCCTCCCGGGCACCTCATGAGCAGATGGGCACAGGGAGAGCAAGTAGCAGCTCTGCCCCATGTCTGAGAGTCTCTGGTTCAGCATACCTGGGCCGGACTGAAAAAAAAAAAACTGCTGCAGGGTGGCTGTTGATGATCCGGGCTGTGATAGTCTGGTCTGCTGGGTGGAGTTGTGACGAGAGGGAAGTCCGGATGTGAAAAGAGACGCTCAGCAAAAATATAAACTATATAAATAAAGCCCCATATCATTTATTTATTAAGATAGAAAGTTTCATTCTCACTGCTCAGTATTCTTGAAGGGCCCCAAATACTCTCCCCAGGAAGCATCACAACTTTCTATATCGGAAAATGTAAGGAAGGTTAGGTTGTGTGTGAAGTTAGAAAAACTGTCCTTGGAGTTGTGATGGATTTCTCTTTGCTCTGATTTAAAACCAAGGCAGTACTTGAGTCAACCACAAGCCAATTTTCTATTCACAAATAATTACTGAGGTGTCCGTCTTTATGGAGGCTTCATGCCTCCACTTAAACATACAGAGACATAGGAGACAGACACCAGAATAATAGCATGAAACAAGAGAAGACTTATCAGTGAAATGCAAACAAATTAATAATACAGAATGATATTGGGAAAGACAGTTTGCACATGACTAGAGCACAAGGATTGAGGAAAGTGATAGAGAACTGAATACTAGTTTAAATATGTCCTTGTTTTTACATGATAGTTTTGAATCTCAAATTTATAGGGGATGTGAGAATAAAAGTATATCTTATCTGGGGTCAAATAAAAGTAGACTCATGCTAGGGGAGCAGAAAGCAAGATACATTATGTAGATAAAAATTATTTTTATTTACAGTTTACATAATATCAAGATCCTTATTTTATAACTGCAGAGCAATCCACCCCCTACCAGTGATTCTAAGCCTTCCCACCCTAAGTAGTTTTAGTAATAGTAAATTTTAATTATATTTGGAAAAAAGGAAGTAATCTCTAGCCTCAATATGGAAATTTCTCAACTATAAAAGGAATGAATGTGTAAGTGCCACACTTGTTTAGGCCAGCTCATTACAGGTGGGAATTGAATAGCAAAACTTAGATGTCTTTTCACAAAACCTCTGGAATACTTCCCTACACAAAAATGCATCCAAAGCATGCATTCAGCCTTTGAGCTTGCTTTCTCACTCTGACATACTTTTTTTTAATAAGAAAAACAATTCTAAGCACATTTAAGAACGCTAATTTAGCGGCCGGGCAATAGCCCAGAGGGTAGGGCGTTTGCCTTGCACGTGGCTGGCCTGTGTCGGCCCGGGTTCTATTCCCGGCATCCCATATGGTCCCCTGAGCACCGCCAGGAGTGATTCCCTGAGTGCACAGCCAGGAGAAACCCCTGAGCATTGCCGGGTGTGACCCAAAAAAGTAAAACAAACAAAAAAAAAAGAATGCTAATTTAATCCTGGAAAACATTTTGATTGGTTATGTACTCAACATAATCAATGTAGTGACTGGACAAGCAGAGGGTACTGAATTGCAGACTTGTCTAAGACTCACAAAGTTGTGAGCAGAAATAAAAGATTCAAAGCCTCAAAGTTAAACCACAATTCTGTACCTGACAGTGTAAAAGTAGGAGAATCAGCCCTTCCCGCAGAACCAACCAACTCTATTGCACAGTTGCTAATCTGCAGGTATAACCTGTACCAGAGTCTGCAAAATAGATGGCAACAAAGCTATGAGGTTCTGAGGAAGAAACAGAGTGCCCACAAGAGAGATCATAGTACACAAGAGTGTACGGTCTAGCCGCCATTTAGGTTGAATGCTTCCTCCCCTTGCGCCCTTGGACATAATTTCCTGTCACCCCGACAACATCCTTCTGATAAAGAGACTTTTGCCTTGTTGGGGCCAGAGCTATAGTCCAGTGGGTAGGGCATTTGCCTTGCAGGACCGGCCTGTGCCAGCCTGGGTTCGATCCCCAGTATCCCATATGGTACCCCGAGCACCGCCAGGAGTAATTCCTGAGTGGAGAGCCAGGAGAAACCCCTGAGTATTGCTGGGTGTGACACAAAAAGGTAAAAAAAAATTAAAAAGAGACTTTGCCTTGCTGATAAGGAAACTATTTCTCTTTCCACGTCAGTGGGTCTTAGTCACAACTCTTAGTTTTCATATTTTTTAAACAAGGTTATAGTAGACATCAGTGGGCAGTGTGCAAATGACAGTCCCCAGGTAAAGTCCAGTTGATGGGATGAAGCTTTCGTGAAGGAGAAACAGGAATAATCTTCTGATTGGTAAAGTCAGTTGATGGGATGAAGGCATTTTTCGTGAAAGGAAGGTAAAACACAAGGGAATAATCTTCCTGCATCATCAGTCTGTCATGGTTTCCTGCCATGAGTTTCCACATAGAGCTCATACAGTTGAAGCCTCATTTGACAAACCCAAATACACTCTGGGTTCCTTGCAGTAACAACAGTTCACACTACACTAGTCAGTGTCCACTATGTCAACATTCAATAGGCGTCATGTTCATCATAACGAACAATGACTGCCGGTGACTTCAATTGTCACTGATTGCATTGGAAGTGAGTGTCAGCTGAGGTGAAACATGGACGGGTATTAAAATTGTACATGACTCAGATGCAAAGCACTTCTTGCTGCCAATAATTGTGCTTGATCATAGTGCTGCCTCAGTGGCCAGTGCATGATGTGAGGTGTCACAACTTACAACTCCCCTATCACTCTATCTCTGACGTATTGACTTCATCTTGTATTTTTCAAGACTGAGTCTCCAATTGGGTCTCCAGCAGCATTTATTTAGTTGAGCTCACCAAGTTTTCCTAAGGGTGAAATGACACAATGTTTATAAATTCTAATAGTAAAGGCAAAATAAATGCAAAATAATGAAATAATTGCCAGTGTGTGGCATTTTGTTAATTGAAATGACTCATATGCAAATTTTATACATATGTTACAATGGTTCCTAGTAATTGTGCTTACTGACAATATAGACTACATTAACCCCATTCTTCTGATTTTTCTCGTAGACTTTCCCAATGATTTAAGTCTAATTTTCATAAAGAACTAACTACAAGTGAATGTTAATCCATTCCTATAGAGATTTGCATTTTCTTAGACAATACACAATGAAAACATTGTCTACTGAAAGATTGCCACTTTCTCCTGCTTGTGCAATAGAAAGGCTCAAGAGAAAATGCCATGAGTGGGGAAGAAAAAGCAACTCCAGCCTGAAATGTTGCAGAAGAGGAAAAGTTTGAGTTTTAGAGTTGGATGGAAGTTGGATGCCTTTGGTGAGAATTTTAAATGATTCTCCATCATTGATTAGAAGGATAGAGTAAAGACGATTGACATCAACAGAATGTTACTATGTTCATTTTGCTTAGAGTGGTACATTAAGATGAATCATTTTCAGAAAAACACAATGGAACAAGTTCTACAAATATGCCCACTTTACAGATAAGACAGGTAAGACTTAGAAGCCTGGGTAATTTATTTGAAGGTGTAAAGTGGACAAATGGGTGAGTCCAGTATCGTGACCACCCATCTGCTACAAAAATAGCACATTCAGGAATCAGATTAGACTGTCTCCATGCCTTTTTAAATTGGTCACTAATCTGGATGTACATTTTCATATTACAGACAACTAGTTGTTTGTGATGGTACATTTATTCTGTTACATATTATGTCTATGGTGTGTATTTTATGGTATAAATTATGCATTTTTTCTCAGATAAACCATGACTATTGGGCTGTTGAACTTTAAAAATAGAAAAAAGATTCTAACACATTTATCTAACAGCCATAACTTCAGCTATTAAACTGTGGCTTTTCCCTTAATAAAACGTATTAATGTTCATTAAAAAGCATTTCAAAATAAACAGGATAGTTAAAAAATTAAAAAGAAATCAGGTAACTATGTAACTTGCTCTGGATTACATAGCTACTAAAAAGGAAAACTGGAATTTATACATAGTCTTCCAGTCCTGTACTATCTCCCTGGTTCAATTTTCTATTATTCTTTTAGCATAATTAAGAGTATGATGAACATAAATGCCAGGTGAAGTAGATAATCATATTAATTATCAATAATTATTTTTCTGTATAATTCCATGAATTTTGTAACATTTGATAAATATTTGTTTTTAATTTACTACTAAAAAGTCTTGTAATCACAATTTTATCACTTCATTTTTGCACAAAAAAATACATTTGTGTAACACAAAGTTGCCCAAATCTCAGATTGCAATTTAACATCAAAGTAAATTGGTGTGCTCTGACCAAGCAAATGGAAGCAAAGATAAACAAATGGGATTATATAAAATTAAAAAACTTCTGCACCACAAAAGAAATGGTGACCAAGACACAAAGACAATCCACAGAGTGGGAAAGGATATTCACCCAATACCCATCTGACAAGGGGTTAATATCCAGGATATATCAGGCACTGGTAGCACTCCACAAGAAAAAAACAGCCAACCCCATCAAAAAATGGGGAGAAGAAATGAACAGAAGCTTCCAAAAAGAAGAAATTCGAATGGCCAAAAGGCATATGAAAAAGTGTTCTTCATCTTTAATCATCAGGGTGATGCAAATCAAAACAACAATGAGGTACCATCTCACACCACAGAGACTGACACACATCCAAAACAGCAAGAACAACCGGTGCTGGCGTGAATGTGGGGAAAAAGGGACTCTGATCCACTGTTGGTGGGAGTGCCGACTGGTCCAGCCCTTTTGGAAAACAATATGGGCATTCCTCCAAAAACTCGATATTGAGCTCCCATTTGATCCAGCAATAGCACTCCTGGGAATATACCCAAGAGACAGAAAAACACATAGCAGAAACACTATCTGCACTTCTTTATTCATCTCTGTACTATTCACTATAGCTAGAATCTGGAAACAACCTAAATGCCCGATAACAGAGGACTGCCTAAAAGAAACTGTGGTTCATCTACACTATGGAATACTATGCGGCTGTCAGAAATGATGAAATTATTAAATTTACCTGCAAATGGATGGACATGGAGACTATCATGCTGAGTGAAATTTGTCAGAAGGAAAAGGACAGATATAGAATGACTGCATTAATTAATAGGACATAAATAGATACCAGTGTTTTACTAAATGTGGGAAATGGTAATGGCAGATTAAAACTCACCATTGAGGCGATTATATAAAATTGAAAAGCTTCTGCACCTCAAAAGAAACGGTGACCAAGATACAAAGACAATCCACAGAGTGGGAAAGGATATTCACCCAATACCCATCTGACAAGGGGTTAATATCCAGGATATATCAGGCACTGGTAGCACTCCACAAGAAGAAAACAGCCAACCCCATCAAAAAATGGGGAGAAGAAATGAACAGAAGCTGCCAAAAAAGAAGAAATTAGAATGGCCAAAAGGAATATGAAAAAGTGCTCTTCATCTTTAATCATCAGGGTGATGCAAATCAAAACAACAATGAGGTACCATCTCACACCACAGAGACTGACACACATCCAAAACAACAAGAACAACCAGTGCTGGCGTGGATGTGGGGAAAAAGGGACTCTCATCCACTGTTGGTGGGAGTGCCAACAGGTCCAGCCCTTTTGGAAAACAATATGGGTATTCCTCCGAAAGCTAGATATTGAGCTCCCATTTGATCCAGCAATAGCACTCCTGGGAATATACCCCAGAGAGCCAAAAACACATAGCAGAAACACTATCTGTACTTCTTTATTCATCTCTGCGCTATTCACTATAGCTAGAATCTGGAAACAACCTAAATGCCCGAGAACAGAGGACTGGCTAAAGAAACTGTGGTTCATCTACACTATGGAATACTATGCGGCTGTCAGAAAAGATGAAATTATGAAATTTACCTGCAAATGGATGGACATGGAGTCTATCATGCTGAGTAAAATTAGCCAGAAGGAAAAGGACAGATATAGAATGACTGCATTCATTAATAGGATATAAATAGATACCAGTGTTTTACTAAGTGTGGGAAATGGTAATGGCAGATTAAAACTCACCACTGAATATACAAAAAGAGACTTAAGTGATAAACTCTAAATATCTGCAGGGCTAGCCACAATGTGTAAAATAAGAGGGAGAGAGATGCAGAGACAGAGAGAGAGATCGAGAGAGAAAGAGAGGAAACTGGGGTACCTGCTATTCCAGGGGGGGGGGGGACAACCTTTTATCACTGATAATTAAAATAAAAAAATAATTTGTAAAAACCCCAAAGGCAGCATGGGAGGTGGGCAGGAGGGGGTGGTGGAAATGGGGGTGGTGGAAATGGGGCACTGGTGGAGGGATGGGTGCTGGTATACTGTATTACCAAGAACCAATTATGAACACCTCTGTAATTGTATGTTTCACGGTGGTATAATAAAAATTAAAAATGTATATAAAAAAAAGTAAATTGGTGTGGCTCTGGGGAGATGAAGGAGAAAAAAACAAAGGCCCAGAAACACAATGTCACAATATATCCTGGGTTATTGAGTGCATCTGGGAGGTATCACTGTTTTGATTTACATAGCTAAATTAACCCTGACAAGGAATCAAAAACTCCAGCAAACATTTGCATTTCATCATAGCATAACCCAAGGATTTATTTATTTTTTCCTGCATTGGTAAATATTCCGGAATACACATGGCTTTTTGAAGTGGTTAAGAAATCAGAGACATGGACTCAGATATGATGCCTGGCCCTTTTTATCTCAAAATGCACAGTCAGGCTAGTCAACCTTCCTCTGATGTATAAGGAGGAAAGGTGATATAGACAAGAAACACTGCAGACGAGAGTGCGAAACAGAACTGTGGCTGCCAGCTGCTATTATTATTCCCAGTGTTCAGCACATCTCATAATTTTGGAGTGGGGCTCCCCAATGATACTGGGGGCATGAGTCTACCCCCAGCTGTGCTTGTCAGCCAGGAATAAAACTTTGGTCTTGTGGGCTTCATCCCCTTTAGGAATTTCCCCAGTTCTCAATCATTTTTTCTGTAAAAGTGAGAACTTTATATCTTCTTTTTCATATTAATATACCCTTATATAGGGCTTCCTTCTAGTCCCTGTGAACTTGGTAGGTGACCCTGTGGACTATTTTCATTAAGTCTGTTCCTCCTCTGTGAAGACTGGACTCCCCAGGTCACCCTGGAAAGAGAGTGGGCTCACAGGGGCTCCTTTGAAGATAGCTGCTTAATTTCTTTGGAAACCCACCCAGTAGGCTCGCTAATTATCAGTTGATTGCTGCTTTATTGCTTTTGATAATGGCCTGAAGTACAAATTGCTTAGAAGTGTGCTCTAATTAAATTTGGGAGGAATTTGTTGTTGTTTGTTTGTTGCCAGTTTATATGTTTTGTCGTGCAGCAAGGGAGGGTTTCTCTTTGCTGTGTCTTTACTATTTGTCCTGGTGTGCAGGACACCAGTGAGCTTCTGGTTTATCTCACTGGTCTTAATTAAGAGGTGCTCTTTATTGGGGAGCACTCATCATTTCATCTTTCCATGTTCACATCAAATAAAGCCAGTGCACACTGTGAAAGCCTTGAAAGGAGGGGAGGGTATGGGGAAGAGTCTCTTGATGACTGTTCTCTGCATGTTTTCTATGGAGACACTCTCCTGGGCTCTGGAAGACAGAGCAGCCTCGTTCTTCATGGAACCTTCATTTTAAGATTGAGCTGGGACTGGGTGGTCCCAGCTTTCAAGCCTAGAGGAAGAAGCCCTGAGCTAAGAGCAGTCTGAATGAAGAAAAGGAAACCCTAAAGCTCCTATTTGCATTTTCATGCACTTACCTCTTCCACTGAGCTGCAGAGACTAGAACACTTAGAAGCCTAAACAAGCAATGACCAACTGTAAGCCTTGGCTGCAAGCCAAAGGGGAGAAGAGACACCATCTATCTGCTTGAGCTTTACGGGTTCATCAACCAAGTAGTGAGATGGCTGGGGAGTGGGTCAAGACTCCAATGGCCAATTCTTTCTTCCTTAGTAAGATTTTTTTCAAATCAGCATGATATTTCTGCATGCATGCAGTAGAATTTCTAGAGCCTTCACATGTTTGCTTCTTAGCTCTCAGTAGGTACATGGAGCTCTTCACTTTTTCACACTGAACCCTAACTGCCTTTTCAATGCTATTTTTGGTTCAGTTTCCCTTAATGCAGCAGAACATGTATTAGGGGAATATGGAGCTGAAAGCTGGGATCGCACAGGTCAGATCAGAAGAGGCTGAAAGTGTCTGAACCTAAGAATAAAATTTACCATGCTCTCCTTGGTACAACACTTATATTTAATCACTTTTGACAAGTGATGACACGGAGGCAGAGAATGCTGCCTGCCAATGGTTAATAGAACCAGTTGGTATGGGAGTTAGGTTGACAGTTCAGCAATTTTGATTCCTGCTTAAGCCAAACTCCTACCATATGTTGTTTCTTGATCAGAAGATTCTATCAAAGATGGCTTCAAGTATCCCAAATAACCTAGTGTTAAAAGATCCAATATTTCTTGAACATTTTCAGGTCAACTTCATTGCTTTGCTCACACTGTCTCTCACACTTATGTTAGAAATTCATAGTTCACAGGTCTAGAGTGATAGCTGTTTCTTGACTTGCATGCGGCCAACTCCAAATTCACTGTCAGTATTGCCCCTCTGAGCAGTGTATAGAGGGTCAATAAGAGGCAACTCCCCAATGAATACACACAAAAAGCAAAGACATTCCTGGCTTTTTAGACCAAACGTTATCATCGTGTGGGTGTGTGGAGGGGGTAAGAATATAGTTATTGATCCTAGTCTAAAAGGTCCAAATTAACATGCAAATCTCTAAATTAAGCAAAAATGCAAAGTCATTAGTTAATGAGTAAGTGTGCTAACAGGTGCTTGGTAAATTTATGATAAAAGAATAAATTAAGTTGCTTGAAAAGTTGGAAGAAGGTTTTGCCCAAACAAAATATGGTGCAAAGAGATTGGATATAAAAAAGGAGAGGGATAGAGGAGTTATTATGTACTATGAACCATAGAGTTGGACACCAGTGAAATAATTTTATAAACATATAAATAGTTTCAGATGCAGGTGTACATACAGAGTGACTGTATGGAAGCTGGAGTGATTTTTGAATTTTTCGTACCTATACTATGGACTTACAAATGTACTGAATAACAATTCAGATGAAGTTCTATTGAGAGTATTGGCTAGCTGAGACTGTATATAACAAAACTAAGACTCAGATCCTGCCAACACACTCAAAAAATCCATGTAGTCATTATGGGTCTTACTCAATGGATACAGACGTGTCTAACCTATTGAACATTCCCAGTGATCCTGGTTTTGTTCTGTTATTGAACCTTTTCAGATTTCAAAAGTCAGGTACCTAAAGGCAAAATTGTTATTTTTTAACAAAAGGGGATAGAATAACTTTTCAGATATATTTCATGGGGATAGTTAAAAGACATTCATGAATTTTCATCACTCATTCAATTATTGTGTGTACTCCCAATAGATTCTTAAACAGACGAGAGCAAATCAAGATATTTGTTTTGACTATAAGTTACTTGAAAGTACAGCTAGGCTTTCATATCAGATACTTCTCATTACCAACAAGCCTTGTTTAATCATAAGACACCACATCTAACTGTAAAATTAGAGAATATTTTCCCACCTCACCCATTACATTATTTCCATCTCACCAGAAATGCAAAGTCATAAATATGGTAACCTGAGAATTAATCACTGTTTCCCTCTTTTAACTCAATCCTGTTTAAAAGGAGTTATTAGTGTGCTCTTAGAGTGAATATCTGTATGAACTCAATCAGGACTCTGTAGGATGACTAATATTACCCCCATCCTCTAAATTGTAGTTGATTATAGCTTATCCAGACATTTACCAGTATCATGAACTGAACGTAAATTTGTCTCCAAAGATTAGAAATAATTTTACTACATTTCTACATTAACTATAATTTCTGCAGAAGAGAGTACCTTCAGCTCAGGTACTACTGTTTGATGTAGAATTATTCAAGGAAGAGCATGGCTATACAGCTTCAGAAGCCCTTCTCTCTATGAACATTTTGCTATGGATACAACTTGACCACATATAAAAATGGGAATGAGAAAAGTGGAATATTTTTTGATATTTTGTGTAAATTGGAGTTCTTAGATACTCATTTATTTCAATGAAGACATCAACAGCTATTAGAATAGTTGTCTAGGCAAGTCTTCTAGAAATGGTTAACTGGAGAGGAGTGATCACAGTTAAAGGAAGCAGGTGCCAGGCTGACTCGCTATAGCAAGGGTAAAGCAAATATTTATGCAATGAGTATATATTTCTCAAGTAAAGTAATACATGAAGGCATGTGCAATAGTGACTGTGAAAGAGTGAGTTTGTATGTGTATGACTTATTCTCAAGAATACCAGTTTATTTTTAAGTGTGTTACTTGTTCCCTTTCTTTCTTAATTTTACAACTCCAATTCTCTAAAATAACTATTGGCAAATCTGTTTCAGAGGCTCCCAGACTGCAATATAAGTCTATCACATTACCATTACTTCAAATATTAATATATGTGCTCATTAATAGTAATTTAATCAAGGTTTATTTTGAAAATACTGTGCATAGTGCTCATGACAGACAGGTAGTACTGTTACACTGCTAACGTTCCAACAGAGAAGGCTTGGTTTGGAGTAAATAGAAATGTTTTAAAGTCAGACAAGTTCAATTTCATTACTCAATTCTCCCACACATATTAGGTTCTAGGCTGTCAAATCAGTATTTGGTTTGCTTCACTAAACCTCTGATTCCTCTTCTGAAAAACAAAGACAATGCTATTTACCTTGCAGAATGATTTTAAGAAAGAGACTTGACATACAGATAAAGCCTTTTTGCCAGGTTTGGCTTACAATAGCAATTCTATTAAGTGCCTATTCAATGAACTATTCATCCTTAAAATTCATTATTGAAATTAGAAATCTTTTTTAGTGAGAGCTCAGGAATATGCCAATAATTTTCTTAGCTAAAACCAACAATAACTGACCCTTTATATCCCAAGTCCATGAGAAAACATAACAGGCTTTAGTATTTTACATACACTATTAGCATCCATCCCCATCACCCATTCCCCCTTCACCCATCTTTCCACACATTCATGCAGTATACATACTCATACATAAAAAATAAGCATAAACTTTATGTCAAACACTGTTCTAGAGAAATATTTTTAGAAGCACAAATTCTAATCATTATTTGTCAAAGTAGTATCTAAAAGAGATATTGATTCAGTAATGAGATACAGTAATGGCAAAGGTGAGAGGAGCAGGTGGGGAGAGCAACTTAAGAGTCAAAGGGATAAATAACATCTAAATCAAGTGAGAAAAACTCTGGATTTTCTGGCCAAACAGAGTTAGAGAGCACTTGACATATAAAAGGCTCCAGTTTTTAGTGCATTAGTGGAACTGGGAGAAAGATGATGAAGTCATAGTGAAAGTCAAATACAAAAGATGTCAATCAACTTTCCCACTGATCCTGATGCTGCATCACAAATCTTCTTGAGCCACAACTCACTCCCTGTAAAATCACACTGTATACAAGATGAAACAAACACATGATCTACAACTCACACCCGGTATGCTGGTATACAAGATGAAACACACATATAATCCACAACTCACTCTCGGTAGAATTACACTGGTATACAAGATGAAACACACTGCAATTTTTTTTCTTTCTAAAAAATTTAAACTTATATTTCTAAAATTCTACTATGAAAATAAAATGGAGATGCATAGGATTGTAATATTTCATAATTAATGTAATGATTTATGATGTTGATGGTAATAAACATTAGACAAATTCATGATTCTGTAAGGTGTGTAAAGTAAACGGGAACATAAGAACATCTAATAATAAGAATGGAGTTAAACAGCAATCAAAAGAAAATCTGTACAAAAAACAATTGTAAAAATCAATGAAATGAAACACAATTTTCACACTGTCACTGTATCACTGTCTTCCTGTTCATCATCGATTTGCTCGAGCGGGCACCAGTAACATCTCCATATGTCCCATCTCATATAGTAGAGCCCAAGGGCATCTGCTTGCTCCAGGAACATAAAGAGCCTCAAAGGATTCCATCAGGTCATGGGAATGAGTTCTATAATTGTTACTGGTATTTGTCATATCAAATACAACACTGGTAGCTTGCCAGGCTCTGCCATGCGGGTGGCATACTCTTGTAGGTATAATAAAATATTAAAAAAAATAAAAATAGGGTATAAAAATATCAGTTTAAAAAAATCAGTTTTGGTCTTACTGACCTTGTTGTGAGTCAATATTCATCTAAGAAATAGCTTTGATAGAAAATAATGTTAAAAATGGGTCATTATACCTGTGATATGATTTTTATTGAATCACCATGAGATAGACCATTACAAAGCTGTTCATGATTGGTTTTAGTCATACAGTGTTCCAACACCTATCCCTCCACCAGTGCACATTTCCTACCACCAATGTTCCCAATTTCCTTTCCACCCTATTTCTCCCACACATGGCAGGCACTTGCTCTCTCTCCCTCTCTCCCTTCTTCTCCCTCTTTCTCTCCCTCTATCCCTCTCTCTTTCTTCCTCTCCCTCTCTTCTTCCCCCCTCTCCTCTTCTCCCTCCCCTTTTTGTGCAATGTGGCTTGCAGTACACACACTGAAGGATTATCACTTAATCTACTTTCAGCATAGCAGTCACAGTTCTTATCTGAGTGATCATTTCCAACTATCTTTGTCATAGTGGTCCCTATTCTATCTCAACTGTCTTCTCCAGCACTTAAGGCAGGCTTCTAACTGTAGATCTTGTTTACTAGTCTCATATTATGGGGTTCTGTTTCATATTCCAGAAATGAGTGCAATCATTCTATGTCCAGGTACATCTCTTCGGCTCCGCCATTCTCCCTGCTTTAATATATGCTGCAGAGACCTGGGCTCTATGAAAGCAGGATGAGAACGTTATTTGAATCTCCCAAAGAGGAATAAGAAGAGCTATTCTTGGAATATTATGCCTCACTCAAGTGATAGAAGGAATCCGTAGTTCCGACTTCCATCGACGATCCAGAGTCAGGGACTGTCTAGTTTGCCAAGGCATCGGAAAGCAGATGGGTGGACATGTAATGTGATTTGGACATGACTGCTGGACTAGAGCTGTTACGGACTGGATCCCATGGGACGTCAAAAGATCATGTGGCCACCCACCTACAAGATGGTCAGACTTGTTCGTCAAGACCCTGAATGAACGGTTTGAGGCTCTTCATATTCCTGGAGCAAGCAGATGCCATTGGGCTACACTGGCATGTGATAGGGTCAAATGGAAACCTTACTGATATCCGCTTGAGCAAATTGATGAATATCGGAATGTCAAGTGATCAAGTGATCATTCTTTGTCTTTCCCTCTCCTTCTGACTCAGTTCACTGAGCATGATACTCTCCATGTTCAGCCATTTATACACAAATTTCATAGCTTCCTTTTTCCTAATAGCTGAATAGTATTTTATTTGTAGATATACCATAGTTTCTTTAACTGGTCATTTGTTTTTGGCCACTCAGGTTGTTTCCAGATTCTGGCTACTGTGAATAGTGCTGCAATGAACATCATGCGCAGATAGCATTTCTGTTGTGGAAAAGCTATTTTTAAAAGTTCAAAAAGAACGGTTTTCTCCACTAACACCATCATAAATAAAATTTATTTATATTTACCATAACAGTGGCACATGTATTCTTCAAATAAGAGATAAGTGATAGAGCGATGGTGATTCTTGGATGACAGATCTAGGTAGCTTGGGAGCTTTGCTGTTTTATACACCTAGAGCTTACTCTATTTATATGTTCTTAAGCCAAGGTTCATACTAATGAGATCTCTCTTCTATGTAAACACTGATGGAGGGTGTAGCAGTTACAGAAGTCACCTTGACTCTGAATGAGTGACTTTGGACTTATTATACATCTACTAAGACTTCTATGTTATCTAGATTGGTCACAGCTCCTCTTTATACCCACTGGACCCAGTGTGTGACAGTTAGAATTTGCCAGGAGACTACCACCCTGGCTATGTTGAGACTATCATTTAAGATTATAGGCAGGATCATACTAGTTTGCCCTTAAGCAGGTGAGCATGACCCTTTCAGTATAGAGAGAACAAGATACTCAGAATCACCCTGGTGCAGATAATAAGAAGGACCTTGTGGGTACCATCTAGATTAAATGAAGCACATGAAATTAAGATGTATTACTTTATACCAGCCCACCTCTCTCTAGTATTTTACATAATAATCTCAGAAGGGATTAGTTCTTGGCATAATCCTTTGCTTATCCCTGCAATACAGTGTGGCACTACCCTTCTACACTCTTCTACTATCTAGAAGCTGTTTAGGGTTCTTTGTTGACAGGACCCTCCCTAAAGTTAGGATTACTTTGGTGTACATATATATAAGGGGGCAGACTTGAGGTATACTCTCTTTGGTGGGACTCCTTTCTGGTAGGACTCTTTGGTGGTACTCCTTTCTTGCAGAACCCTCTTTGGTAGGACCCACTTTGGTGGGACTCTCTCTCTGGTGGGATTCTCTTTGGTGGGAGACTTGGGCTCTCGTGTATGGTCTAAGTTCTGACCAGAGCTAGAGTTCTTTCATTATATTGGATTATGGTGGTAGAGCTTTCGTACCATTAAAAGGCTTTTGGAACTGCACCGGACTTGTGAGTTTTCATCTGTTCTCCAGCAGCCTTGGAGGTAGGAGAACTTCTGTCCTGATACTGTTGGGGACTCCAGTGGCTCAGGCCTCTGTGCTCAGAAATCATTTATGGTTGACTCAGGGGACCAGATGGGAAGTTGGGAATCAAACCCAGGTCAGCCATGTGCAAGGCATGCACCCTATCCACTGTGCTATCTCCTAAATTCACTAATTTTGCATGCACTTTTAATTACATTTAGTGCTCATAAGTTTACAATGATTTCAAATTGTATAGAACAATTTAGTTTGTGCCTTTCAGTATATGCCCACATAACTAAATAAGCTATAATTTTGTTTTACTTTAATTTATACATTTTATAATTTGATTACCTTTTACATAGAAGGTACCTTCTATACTTGATACACTTGATTATGAATATGATCTTCTCATGATAGAGAATGCAAATATAATTTAATGTCAGATACATTCATCTTTTAAATATCCAATGAGGGGGAGAGCAACAATAATATCTAAGATGCAGAGTTTGAGATTTGGTACATTTGAATATGTTGGATGGGAAAGGAGAGGATTTTTTTTAGGGAGATGTCATAGAAGTCTCTTCAGAAAAATACAGACTGTAAGAGTTTTTAAAATGCACAAGTTCACAATGTGGTTGTGTGAATACAGTCTAGAGATAAGCTTTTAATTCAAAGTGGGGATAAAAAGGTATTTGTTTTGGATAAGTATCTTATATCCATTCATTAACCCAACTCTTCTCTACACTCAGACCTTTGGGTCAACTATCACCTTTTCACTGAGTCCTTACCTAACAACCCCTTTGAAAATGCCCCTTTTATACATTCCATCTACCACCAATCTTGGTCCTGTTGGCTTGAACAAAGATCTAACACTCACCTTTTCCCTTTAGTATCTACCTAACTAGTGTGATACCTCACTATATACCTACTTACCATCTGTCTACCTGTAGACTTCCCTACTTCTGCCTGTCTCCCTATCTTCTATTAACCTATTTCCCCTTTCTTCTGTATCTATACGAGGAGTCTGTCAATCCATCCTTAGTAAATAGCTCTCTACCTAATACCCATCTACCTCCCATCTTTCCCCCTCACTCCCTACGTAACTTAGGTACAATTGTTTTAATAAGGCAGGTATTTCTTTTTTTCCTTGAATCACTGCATGGAAAAATGTTGGCACCTGGCAAGCACAACAAATATTTGTCTAATGACTCAATGAATAAATGGGGTAGTTTACATTATAAATGCTCTAAAGAATTAAAATAATCAGATTGAGTCATTGTAATATTATAAAAAATGCACTTATTTCAGGTGAAGAGAGATTTCAAGCTGATAGAGACCCACACGCCAGCACAGCTGGGCAGCATAGCAGCCAGGTTACCCAGGGGCACAGTCCTGGCAGGTCTTCTGCCTTCCCTTCCTTTGCTTCAGGCTCATGGCACCAGTGGCAGCAGAAGGTCTTAAATGACATATGGATATAGAACTATGTGATGCTGGATCACTTCATGAGACAGCTATCTTTCTTACTGGGTAATTCTTCATTTTACAAATCTTGCTTTTAGACAAGAGGACAAGGATTTCAGAGCCAGATTTTTTCTGTAAGTGCTATGTTCATAGCTGGGATTGAGTAATGTTTTGCTTTTGTATAAAAACATGGTATGTATTTCCTAGTAGAAAAAATACAATACTGTATTTTAGCTGGCAATCTTGACATGCACTTTTAAGAGCAATTATTTAGTAAACTAGAAAATTGATTCAAGGAAAAATACTGGATAGTTAGTAAATCTGTGGTCATAAACATGTCAAAATGTGAAGGTGATGTAAGATAAGTAAATATTTTTAAACTTTCATTAAAAATTACTACATTGAGAAAATAATGGTGTGTTTTATTCATTTCAGATGAAAATATTTACCAGGTAATATTAATTGGTCTATCATAAAACTTAAGAAAACATGACAGATTGAATTTAAAAAAAATCCCTTGAGGCACAGCAAATGTTTTATAAGAATTAGTTAATAGATTTCTAATTAATGAGGCTTGATACTAGAACATCTGCATTTTGTTCATTTATTTTCCTTCTCTAGAAAAAAAGTAAGAGTCAACTTATATATACTAGGGTAATTAGTAGAGGAGGTGACTGAACATCTTCAGAGAAGATATTGAGTAGACATAGTTTGACCATGATTAAACTTCATTTTCCTACTTATTTTCCTTTATTTCTATCACAAACTAAGAATGTTCCTCATAAATTTCCCATTAAAACAAAGAGAAGAGCCAAGGTAGTTATGGTGAAGATAGAAATGTTAGAGATTGCAGTCCACTTACAGGAGTCCAGTCCCATGTGGACGGGACTAGGCTGTTTGAACAAAACTCTTGGGAGCTTAAGAAGACTGCAAGAAGTCTTCCCTACATTCCTGGAATGAGGAATGGCTGTCCTTGCTTCCTATTTTGTAATGCAGTTATTTTCCCTCTAATTCTTTTCTTGCTCTGGGCCCTCTAAAATTGTCTGTTCCATTGTTCTCTACCAATTTGCACTTTTGAGCTCAAATAAAGTCTCAGCTCTTCACAAAAACTTTAGATCATTCTAGCCAACATTAATGTATCTCATTTGTCACTTGTCACTTGTCTTCCCGTTGTTCATCAATTTGCTCAAGGGGGTGCCAGTAACGTTTCCATTTGTGGGAATGAGGTCCATTATTATTACTGTTTTTGGCATTTCAAGTACACCACGCGTAGCTTACCAGGCTCTGCCATGGCTGTGGGTTCATCCCAGGGGCCCAGTGGGCCCAGTATTTTTCTATGTCAGACCATCAACCATACAGGGCCTATGGGGCAGAGCCCTAGGTATAGACAAACCTGTCTCCTGTCTGCCACCTGCTGATGCAGCCGGGCACTGCGCCACACCTGCAAAAACTTCATCTTTCATTCACAACCCTAGTATTTAGTTAATAGGCTATCGTCTTGGTTTTTCTTTTTTTAGGGTTTGTTTTCAACATTCATTTCTTATGGCTAATCTCTGACTTTCAGTGTTTAAAAAGTTCCATTAAGGCATTTTCAATGCTTAGGAAACTCACATAGATATGTATTTACCTAGCTGCTCCATGGTTTTAAGTTATGTAGAATAGAAATCTTAATAGCATACATGTCCTAATTATATAAGAGAATGCCAGCATGGGTTTTGAAATTCATGTTCTCTCATAAAATGCTTATATTTAATAAATACCCTACTGTGACATTTAAAATTAACACATCTTTCTATAGCAAGGCTTCATGGAGTGGAATACGATATTTGCCAATTTTAGGATATCTAGGAAAATAGGGTACATTTAGCTTCAATTCATGAGTAAGAACTCTTGAGCATAATTACAGTTTGATTTATTTTTATTTAAAAAAATCATGTGAATTCTTATCAAACTCAGACCTGAGAAGCTTTTACTTTTCAAGGAAAATACTCTAAACTATTTTCAGTCATCTTACCTCTTTTTGTTAGCATTTTACTTCACATCAATAACCTCTAATATACATTTATTTTAAAAAATTTAGAGCATCTCACCAAAATTAAGCTTTACCATAGGCCACTTAAAAAGTCACCATGTTTCTAACCATAGTGATTAACACATAATAAATATAAATGAATACAACGCACAAAGATCCATGTGAAAAAGATTCCTTCGAGCCAATCACTGTATCACTGTCTTCCTGTTCATCGTCGATTTGCTCAAGCGGGCACCAGTAACATCTCCATATGACCTGTCTCATGCAAATAGAGTCCAAGGGCACCTGTTTGCTCCAGGAGCATAAAGAGCCTCAAACCATTCCATCAGGTCATGGGAATGAGGTTTATAAATGTTACTGGTATCTGGCATATCAAATACGACACGGGTAGCTTGCCAAGCTCTGCCATGCAGGTAGCATACTCTTGTAGTCATCTCAAAATCCAGCATTGGCAAATCGAGCCAATTTCTACTTTAAATGTAGTCATCTAGATAAACTTAAAACTTTCTTAATAATAGTGACTACTGCAGCATTTGTGACCACAACTACTATTTTATGTCTGCTCAAGTTTTACACAATAGCAATAATATGACTATTATTATTGACTCACAGACATGGGACAGAGCTGCTACAGGCTCTCACTGTGCACAGTCACTCACAAGGCAACCGGGAGGGATGGCGGGTTCTAGTCCTCCACCAAGCAGAAGAGCCCATTACAGCCCAGCTCATCGGACCCACCCTGCAGCAGTCTTTTTCAAGTCTGGCCCAGGTATGCTGATCCAGAGACTCACAGACATGGGGGCAGAGCTGCTACCGCTCTCCCTGTGCCCAGTCATTCACAAGGCACCCGGGAGGGATGGCGGGTTCTAGCCCTGGCTAGAATGAGCCCAAAGGCTAGCACTCCATGAGGGCTGCCATTTTCCAGGTCCGACTTCTCTCTCATCAGAACTCCACCCAGCAGAAGAGCCTATTATAGCTCGGCTCGCCACTTGCGGTCAAGTGGCATAAATGCTGGATTTAGAGGTGACTATAAGAGTATGCCACCTGCACAGCAGAGCCTGGCAAGCCTCCTGTTTTGTATTTGATATGCCAAATTCCAGTAACAATTATAGACCTCATTCCCATGACCTGATGAAATGCTTTGAGGCTCTTTATGTTCTTTATGTTCTCTTTAAGAGCAAACAGATGCCCTTGGGCTCTACTAGCACGAGACAGGACATATGGAGATGTAACTGGTGCCCGCTCGAGCAAATCGATGATGAACGGGAAGACAGTGATACAGTGATACAGTGAATAATATGACACCAACTTTTGTTTTTACCCCTTAATTTTTATTATGCCACTGTGAGATATACAATTACAAAGATGTTCATAATTGGGTTTCTGTCATACAGTGTTCTGGCACCCACCCTCTACCAGTGCCCCATCCCACCACCAATATTCAAACATTCCCCCCCACCCAACCCAGCCTGCCCCTAATGCAGGCACATTTTCTTTCTCTCTTTCTCTTTCTTTCTCTCTGTTTCTGTCCTTGTATTTCTCTCTTTTTACACATTGTAGTTTGCCCTACAGATATTAATGGTTTATGATGTCTCTATGTGTATATTCAATAGTAAGTTCTAGTGTGACATTGTAATTCCCAATTCCCCATAGCCTCCCCAGTTTGTTGCAAAAATGAGAATGATCATTACAGTGTTTAAATGTGAAAGATCCTCGGAAGGACCTGGTCCTAACATCCATTATTGTCCAAGATTGTCACGCAGCTACAGAGCAGCCATTCACAGCACAGCTTTGGGTCTGGAGTGTCTCTCTTCCGGCTGTTGACTGTGGTGGCTGGGAGCTCCACTACCATCCCTGCCAACATAGAGGTGGAGGAATGGGTGGAGGAGCCCAAAAAACACCTCCAAGTCCAACCAGCATGGCCTCCCACATGTGTGAACGAACCCTAGGAGCTATGTTGGACACAGTCAGGGGCTGGCCAAGCCATTTACTGCCCTCCAGAACTCCATGGACCACTCCACATGGGGCTGAGCTGTGCAGCTGTGGGTCTCTTCCGGCTGTTGGCTGTATTGGCTGAGAGCTTGCAGCCATGACTGCCGACATGAAGGTGGAGGTGACACCAACTTTTGAATCATTTTTATGTACCAGAAAACATTAATTACAACTGCCTTACAGGCAGTTGTAATCTCTTTGTATCATCATTAACACCCTAAACCACAGATTACTGTGAACACTGAATGTAATGGTTCTAAGGACAGGGTCTTCTATTATGATCAGAGATATCTAGATCTTCCTCAAGTTTGTATAAGAGTTCTTAACTTTACCTCACTCCCAACACACCAGTTGGCATATCAAAATGCACAAGGCAACACCAAGAAGAGATATTCTGCCTTCATGATTTTTTTTCTAACTTGATCACTTGATCACTTGAATCCCATTATTCATCGATTTGCTCAAGCAGGCGCCAGTAACATTTCCATTAGACCCTATCACGTGGCAATGTAGCTCAATGGCATCTGGTTGATTCAGAAATATGAAGAGCCTCAAACTGTACCTTCAGGGTCTTGACAAAGAAGTATGACCAGCTTGTAGGTGGGCGGCCACGTGGTCTTTTGACATTCCGTGGGATCCAGTCGGTAATGGCTCTAATCCAGAGGTTGTCTCCAAATCACATTACATTTCAATTTGTTAGTTTTCTAACAACTCTGCATATTTCCTCAAAATTATTCTCTCAAAGAGATGAATGTTTCTCTTCTATTTTCCCTATTTGGATGACACCGGATCATAAAATTTGAGCACCTTGGAGAATTATTCACTTCTTACTAGGTCTTTTCGATGTAAACTTGAGGTCCAGAAGGTATAAGATTATATAGGTATCTATCTATCACTATCTTCCCGTTAATCATCTATTAGCTAGAGTGGGCACCGGAAATATCTCCATATGTCCTGTCTCATGCTAGTAGAACCCAAAGGCATCTGCTTGCTCCAGGAACATAAAGAGCCTCAAACCATTATATTAGGTCATGGGAATGACCTAATATAAATGTTACTGGTATTTGGCATACAACACGAGCAGCTTTCCAGGCCTGCCGTGTAGGTGGGATACTCTTGTAGTCACCTCTAAATAAAGCATTTATTGATAAACTGCACAGCTGCTTGTAGCCGCATGAGCTGGGCTGTGATATTCTGGTCTGCTGGGTGGAGTTGTGACGAGAGGGGAGTCTGGATGTGGAAAATGGTGGCCCTCATGGAGTGGGGGGTGTCGTCTGGCTTGTTGTGAGGCTCTGCTGGGGTAGCAGGCCAGGGCTAGAACCTGCCAGGCCTCCCAAATGCCTCATGAGCAGCTGGGCACAGGTAGGTATAAGCTTATAAATTTAGGAGTTATGTAAAATAAATTTCCAATATTTTCATTTTCTTAATCTGTCATTAAAGAAAAGGCTCTCATCTAAGGACTCAGAAACATAAGAAGGAAAATAATTCCTCCCTTCTCAGTTGTTAGCCTTCAAAAACAACTATTTTTCTATTTGTGTGTTTCATTTAGCACCAAAACAACAGGAGCTCAACCATCCAATGTCCCAGATTTTTATTTAATAAAGAAAAGAAAGCAACAGGAACATAGGAAAATGATTCCAACAAGCCACAAAGTATGATCTCATTTTTTCTTAGACTAACTATGTCTATACTGTGAGACTAACTGAGAGGAACTGTCTTTCAAGTCATCTGAAGCTAGGAATTAGGACTAATAGAATTTAATAATGTATTTGTTCTATAAAAAATGCCATTTTCTTATATTTGTAAAACTTGTAGCTCATATTGCACAATTTTCTTTGACATGTAAGAACTCAAGTATGTCACACTGAGCAAAGTCAGAAGGAAAAGGAAAGATCCAGAATGGCTGCTCATGTGTGGGACTTGAAGATGGCACAGCAAGGGAGCAACGAAGGATCAAAGACAACCTAAGTAGAAACTGATCAACAGAATTGAGTTCTTGGGGGTGCCAGGAGAAGCAGGGGTTGCTTGGGGGGCATTGGAGGTCTCAGTGAAGGGAGATAGTTACACTAGTGTGAGTGTGGTGTTAGATTTATGTACCTGGAAAACCATCATTAACTGGCATTATAAAATCACAGTATCTCAATCACTATTTTTAAAAATATAGTAAAAATATTTAAAAAGCAAATTTTGAAAGTTCTGCAATCCCATCAATAAATGACTGCATATTCCCCATCAAAAATTATATTTTAATAAAAGCTGTGTTTAGTTCCAGAAATTATATTTTTTCATTTCCAAACCTGCCAGTTATATTGTACATGAAGTCATCTGATTATAAAGTTGCTACAGAGCCATGAGGAATTGGGTGGGGAGAGAGAAATTCATAGTGGAAAAATAACTGTAACCTTAGTTTACTTCCAGTATTCCAGAGGCTATATGGTCCCCTGTGGGTCCTCAGGATAGTCTCAAAGAAAAATTACATAAATGGGGGAGTCATTGCACACAACTAGGAGGCCACCAACAGAATGGGATGGGGGTGGAATAGAGCATTAAAAAAAACAAGGCAAGAAAGGGCAGAGTCAGAAAAAAAGTTAAGAATGGCTGGTTCAGTTATTTTCACTGGGTCAACAGGGAGCTAAACGCCTTGGCTACAGAAAGCATTATGATCTGGATATATATTTCTACAAAGAATCACTACAAATCCACAAATCCTTTCTTCCTGTTTCTTTAAATGTTTGGGTAGTCAGAACTGACAATACAAAGGGTGTGGCCCAAAAGAAATCCCCAAACCAAGCTAAAACCATTAAAGTCTCCCTTATTGTATTTTGGCTGATATGAAACAAGTATTGTGGTGGGTGGGAGGGAAACTGGAGACATCGGTGGTGGGAAATACACTGGTGGAGCAATGGGTGTTGGAACATCACGTGACTGAAACCTTCTTATGAATAGCTTTGTATCTCATGGTGATTCAATAAAATAAAATAAAATAAAATAAAATAAAACAAGTACAAAGGGACTGTAGGGAGATCGAGAGCTTACCACAGCCACAAGGCAGCAAGACCATCCTGAGGTAACTGGAAGTTGGGGTCCCTATACTGCAACCAAGTGTGTAGTCCAGGCAAACACGGTGACTAAGTATGCTCCAGCACCACAGTCAAGACCCACAGTGAACCCACAATTCTCCGACACCACAATAAAGACCCTTAATGAACCCCAGTTGGGAGAGGATGAGACCAGAACAAAGCTGCGATGGATGTTGACTGCATTCTCCCCATCTCTGAAAGAGTAGCCATCCTCCACCAGTGTCAATAAATATTTGTGAACACTAACCAAAATAGCACCTGTGTGCCCCTGCTATCAGCTGGGAGAGCAGCAGTATCTCGGAGACTGCAGGCCCAGGATCCCAGTCAGGAGAGGTTTTCCCCATCCCCTGTTCTCTTCCTAGTACTTAATGCAGTTACTGTGCACCATGTCTTGAGTCTTCTCTATTTCTCTTGTCCATTCCACAGCCCCCTGGAAAATCTGGAGGCCAGAAGAGCCTCACTGGCTCAGCTGGAAGCTCATCACTCCCTTCCCCATGACTGTAGAGCTCATACATGCTCCCAACCTCCTGTGAACTTGCTTTGGAAAACTCGGGAGTATGACTCCAGCCCTACTAGTAGAAGAATGTCAGAAATCTGCTGTAAGAAACCCTTTCCCTGCCTGCCTCAACCATGCCCAACACACAAACGTGCTCTCAAACAGAGGAAAAAGTATAAATGGTCTTTTTTAGGGGAAAATCAATTATGGTGCTGGGCCTTGTCTTCTAGTGTTCTGCCCCGAGAAACTTTGCACGAGAGAGGGAGGAGAATGCATTTTTCTGTTCACTTCTGTAAGGAAATGAAAAAGCAAACAGAAAAACCCTGGAGGGAAAGCCACAGGAGCTTCCTGCGGTAGAAGCCAGACTGTTAGAACAAGGAGGCATCCAAGGTCAGCCCACCCTCTCCTTCCAGCAAATTCTATGACAGTGTCCCCATCTGTCATGGCCATTTCCCCTGAAGAATTCCCATCAAGTCTGAAGTTTGGGAAAACCAACTTATGTAAACCATATGCAAGCATAAGCTGGGCCCCGCACAACAAACCTATCACACACACACACACACACACACACACACACACACACACACACACACCACAGCCTTTCGTCTCTTCCTCTTCAATTTCCAAGTCAGTGCTCTATATCCTGATACAGGGAGAAAACCCCAAATTCAAACAACATAAACAGCACCCACGAGGTGCATACATATAGCGTGTAATAAGACTGTGGGGTTCTACCCTCCAGAATTTAGCAGTTTGGGGTCAGGCCATGCAAAATCCATTCTGGGAGACCCGACCATTTTCTCCTAGAACATATGCTCTCACCCTAAATAGTTCCTTATTTTAAAAGCCATCTTGCTGGAACCAGGCATCCATATGTGCCAATGCAGATCTTCCTGATGGCAAAAAAATAAAACACATAAATAAGAAAAATGACTAAGTGTTTAGCAACCAGCTCAGAGCATTAGCGTGGCGTATTTCCAACGTAGCAGTACTCTTGAAACAATCCTTGTGGAAGACTGTAAATAATGATGCCAACCAATCAGCCTGAAAATGGGTAAAGCACTGAGACGTCTAGTGACCAAAGAAATGGCTTACATTTGTAAGAGTTTGAAACAAGTTATAAACTTCTAGTCTCTCCATTATCACTAAAGAGCCAATGATGTTTTTCTATCTCTACCTGTTTGATACAACTTAACCTGCGGTGTCTGTGTGTGTCTTAGTTTATCAAAATAAATGTTGTACATTCTTGGTAAGACCAAAAATAAATGATGGCTCATATTGTGCGTGGGTTCCTGTTCATGACAGTCCAGACTGCTAACAGATTGCTAATATGTGAACGGTTCTATTAAAAGATGCTCAGAGATGCAGTTTTTATGCCATTTGTGGAGCCAAATATACTATGTTAAATAAGCATTGCACAGGAGCTCTGGGCTCACCGCTGCTGAGCATGCATACGCTGCACATGCAGCGGTCTGGGGCAGGTACAGTGCCACCAGATGGCTGGGAACATTGTGCATGGTATGCTGCCACCTGAGGTGCAGCCACTGTGAGAGCCACAGCGACAGCTTGAAATAAAATAAATAGGATCTCTGACTCCTGGTCAAGGTCTCTTCTATTCCTTAGCCTTTCTTAAAGGCTTAAGATGAAGACAGTGGGTGAGATTTTGCAGAATTGAACGGCAGTGATTCTGCTCATGAAGGAAGGTAAACAGGGAGATAGACACAGCCTCTGTCCTGCCTGTCTTACTCTGTAAGTCAGTAACTGGCCTATCACTATGGCTTCTAATAATAATTTCTCATTACACCACAGCATGCTTGGCAGAGCTCACACTGTTTTCATAAAACATCTTCAAGGGTCAGGCAGAAGATATTCATGAGCTAACATGGGACTCATGGCAATGAGGACATTATCATTTTCAGGAAAAGGAGACATGGAGCAAAGTCATGTACTTGCTCTGAATGGAGGCTAGACTGCATGTGTGCACAATCTGGAGAACTGCAAACAGAATTCTCTAAGCAGTCAGATAGTAACCATGGCCCCCTCTGGCTGAAGTGGCCTCTTATAAATGTGTCCCCACTCATATGTCATGTGACGTTCTTGTTCTGCTCCTGCACACATAATTAATCTCTACAGTGATGCTTTAGTGACTATGCTGCTTTCAGTCTTGCATATAGTTAGACATGAATGCTTAGCAATTTATTGAATTATGGTTTGCCTAAATCTCACACTATGGCATCTTTTGCTCTATGGCAGAAGCCATACTGTCTTGAATTTTACTAATTCAGCTGAGATACCGGAGTGAAATTTGCACCAATGACCTGAGTAATAAACTTCTACCACAATTTCCAAAAGTTACTTTAATAACTTGAGCTAAAGAGATTTGATTGTAATATAAGGAACACTAGGGATGATCCAGTTGAAATAATTCTCATTTTTTTTAGGAAATGAAGGATTATGACAAATTTCAGCAGGTTAAGTCATATCAGAGCTATGTTTTAGAAAGGCGCCAGGAAAAATAAACATTGGGAGAAATCTGATAATTCTTCAAATACCTAAAAACAAAAGACCTGTACCTAGCAGTATAAGAGAAAGTAACAAAAGGCTCTACATAGAAAATATTTTAAAAAGGAAGAGCAGAGCTATCACCAAACTGGAGAAATGAAGAGGCTGTTTTTGTTCTGGGGTCATACTTTACTCCTTACTGCCCATGACTTACTCTGGGCTCTCTGCTCAGGGGATCATACTAATCTGCAGCACACATAGCAAGCACCTTAGTTTCTGTACTATCTCTCCAATACCAGAAATAGACAAGTTAACAGTCTAATGGAGGGAGAATAAAAATATTGAGATATGGGAGGAAAACTGGGCTATATGTAAGAGGAAATGAGAGCTGTATACATACACACATGTATACACACACTCAATTTATATACCAAAAGAGAATTAATGTGGACATTGTCTTTGGAGCCATCCTTGGATTTAGCTATAACTAATGCAGAATAGAGAAAATGCTTGAAGAATGTATGGCTCTTTGATGCCCTGTTCAGAAGGCAGAGGAAAGCAAGTGCTGTTTTACTCAACATGCCACAGAGATTCATAAAGCATGAAGTCCTCATATAAGATAAGCAGTCTATATTCACCAAAGGAGAGCTTGTTTTGCTTCTGATAAAAAAGACTTTAGAAATACATACAAGAAAATAGTTCAAGAATTAAAAGGTCTAGCAAATTCACATGTCAGAAATGCAACCTATTCCTCTGTTTTCCTCTCCGTCTTTCTAAATAGGCTAGAGAAAGTGGGGAACTAAGAGATGTTCTTCAAGATTACAGAATGGAAGGTGTACCTAGAAATACAAATGCAAGGGTGTGTGAATCTCTTCCAGAAGGGATTGAATTAGCAAAAAAAGATGAAATGCTGGGGAGGAAGAGATAAGAGTAAAGGGGAGGAATGCTTCTGCAATACTATGAGTCAGAACAGGGACACTCATTTATGTGCCATACGTTGTCAATAATGGCCAAAAAGGCATATGAAAAAATGCTCATCATCATTAGTCATCAGAAAGATGCAAATCAAAACAACAATGAGATATCATCTCATACCACAGAGACTGGCACATATTCTGAAGAGCAAGAACAACAAATGCTGGCGTGGATGCGGGAAAAAGGGAATCTAATCCCTTGTTGGTGGGAATGTCGACTAGTACAGCCTTTTTGGAAAACAATATGGACATTCCTCCAAAGACTAGAAATCGAGCTCCCATTTGACCAGCCATACTTTTCCTGGGACTATACCCTGGGAAGCCTAAAATACACAGCGGAAACACCGTCCCTACTTTTATGTTCATAGCAGCATTATTCACAATAGCCAGATTCTGGAAACAACCAAAGTGCCTGAGAATCGATGACTGGATAAAGAAACTTTGATATATCTACACAATGGAATACTATGCAGCTTTCAGGAAAAATGAAGTTATGAAATTTGCCTGTAAATGGATGGACATGGAGAGGATCATGTTGAGTGAAATTAGCCAGAAAGATAGAGACAGATATAGAATGACTGCATTTATTTGCATTTATATATATATATATATATGTACCTATATGATACCAATATCCAAGGTCAGGTGAAACATGGAACAGGAGGTCTTGTCAAAGGTGGAAATTATTACAAACGTGTGGGAGTCAGAAGCTAGGTAAGACAGAGAATGGAACAGTGTGCTAATAATTGTCGAAAGTGCTGATACCAACCTAGAACTGAGCATTAAATACAGGCAAAAAGATACGCATGACAACCTCTTAATGTATCACTGTATCACTGTCTTCCCATTGTTCATCGATATGCTCGAGTGGGCATTAGTAACATCTCCATTAGTCCTGTCACAAGCAAGTGCAACCCAAGGGCATTTACTTGCTACAGGGACAGGAGGAGCCTGAAACCATTTTCAGGTTATGGAACTGAGGTCCATAATAGTCACTAAACTTTGGCATAAAAGTAAATAAAACACGGTAGTTTGCCAGGCTTTACTGTGTAGGTGGTATAGTCTCAGTAGAAGGCTCTCAATCCGAGCATTTACTGATGAAACTTAAAGGGGGAAGATCAGGTTTTCTCTTGGATGGAGCTCTGAGGAACTATGGAGTCTGGATGTTGAGAATGACTAACTGCATGATGTGTGGTTTGCTCTGGCTTCTTGCCAGGCTTACTAGTATCAGTTAAAACATGTCTATAACTGTTTACTATGTATAAACGTGAAAGAAATTGGAAAGAACCTTATGCAAAATTTAGTATCCTATAAAAATATCGCGTGGGTGCTTTGCGGCCACCGCACCAAGGGACATGTGGGTCTGGCGTGGGTGGGTCTCTCTATTCCAGAGCAACTGGCGTGGAGGCGGAGGAAAGTGCAGGGCCCAAAACTCCACTCCGAGTCCGGCCAGCATGGTCTCTCCCGCTCATGAGAGCATACCCTTGGAGCAATCCACAATGTGGAAGGGAATGAAAAGAGAAAGAGAAAAAGAGAGAGAGAGAAATTAAGAAAGCTGCCACAGAGGCAGGCTAGGGAGGGTGAGGGAATCGGGGACACTGGTGGTGGGAAATAGGGACTGGTGGAGGGGATGGGTGCTGGAACAATGTATCACTGAAACCCAAATATGAACATCTTATGAACATCTTTGTAACTGTATATCTCATGGTGGTATAATAAAATATTTTAAAAAATGAAATATTTTAAAATAGAAAAAAATAGGAAGAATTATTCAAATACCAAATATGTTTGACTAGATTTCTGCTTCTGTTTATGCCAGATTAACTTGTTAAACATACTAAAATGTTGAGGTGAGTTTGAGAGTTTGAACAATGAAATTAGGTGAGGTTTGCAAAGAGCAATCAGAAGCCTTGTCCATAACAGTACAAGTCAGCTTGAGTATGTTGGAGACAGTAGGAAGTCTTGAGGGTGTGAGGTCAAGACTTTAGACAGGTAGGGGCAGAGCGATAACCCAGCAGTAGGGCGTTTGCCTTGCATGCGGCCGTTCCATGCTGGCCCGGGTTCAATCCCGGCATCCCATATGGTCCCCGAGCACTGCCAGGAGTGATTCCTGAGTGCAGAGCCAGGAGAAACCCTTGAGCATTGCCGGGTGTGACCCAAAAAAAAAAAAAAAAAAAGACTTTAGATAGGTGGATGCAGAAAGTCGGACTTTCACTCTAAGCCACTTTCCTGCCATGGGAGTTTCTAGATTTTGATGCATTTTTGGAGGACGTGATCAGAGAATGTTGAAGGATTGAAAAGACAAAACTTACAGAACATGAAAACACATAGATGTTTATAAGGCCAGACACAAAAGTGTTATGTATATTTTCATTTGCATAAAGATTAAAAACTATACTTAGACACTGCAAGTTAGAGATGGTTTTTAAGTTTTAATAATGTGTGCGCCATTGCGGAAGTATGTTACACTTCTAGAGAATGTATTGTAACAAAATTTTGACTGCATTCAGACTTAATTTTCTTACAATGTCAGTGCTGTCTGGTAACTGTGGAGTTATCTTAACAATATATTTAAAATTTCTATTTTTCTAAATAATTCAAAACACTTCTTAACTTGTAAATAGGGAGTTAAAACCCCAAAAGAGTACATCCCAAGCTTTTGAAGCAGTAGAGATCACTTAACAAAATAATAAACATCCACATAAATAAAGGTTTGATTGCTCATCTATGGAAGCTATTCACAAGAAATAATCTGTAACTAAGATGTTAATAATACTTCAGAGGCTCTTAGACATAGATCATTTAAAATATTTTATTGGAAGAAAATTCAATATTCATAATATTATTTCAGCCACAGTGAGTTATTACAGTCATTCTTTTATAGTTAAGTAAAACAAAAGATCAAAATGATATTAAGTAGAATTATCTAGACTATAAGGGAGTTTGTTATTTGATTCTAATAATTGTAATATTCATCATTGAGACAGAAAAGAACTCTACTAGAAAATAAGTCATCAAATACTAGTAGCTTAAGATATTGCGGCTTTGTGCTTCCCTAAGTTCCTTACTCACCAAAAATTGTGTTTAGTTTTGAACTTCTTGATTGGCCTAACCTATACAGAGTGATGTTCTTCATTAAAAATTAATTTGTTTCAAATACCAATAGCTTGCCAAATATTAAATTAACCAGCAGTCACTCTGGAATATTAATTTGTATTCAATAATCTAGTACAGGTATTTTTCTGTTTGGCTATAGATGAAAATTAAGTACCATCTTAAGCAATCTCCCCTATTCCCTGTAAACACCTGGGATATGGCTGATACACCTTGTTATTATACCAGACACGACGACTCACCACTCTCTATTCAGTGGAAACTGGTTATTGACTAGTTTCTCTCCGTTTGTCATAGAAGAGGGCAATTTGAAGCTTGGTGCCCCAAGAGTACTTTTGGTAAGCCCATCATGCAAAACATCAGTGCTTGTTAATGAAAATTACAGCAACAAGGATTCTTATTCCTTCTATATCCCACAACTGTTTACTGAACGGGATTCCTATGTGGAGTGCAAGCAATTCAACAGATTAAGTTAAGCATAATTCTTACTCTGTGTCGCCAGTTTAGAAAAGAAAATTGACACCTTCTGAGATCAGTGTGCTGTGAAGTGTGCTATAAAACTGCACCATCCAAAATTTAACAGGGTTGGGATGTGACTGAATGGAAGAGTGCATATTTGCCTGTGTGAAGACTGACATGTAGCAAGACCAGAATAAATAATGTAAAAAGAACTTAACCTTCTTTGGGGCTTAATCTTGATATACTAAATATTTGGAGAGGCTAGCAGATCAGTCCTCTTCTAGAAAAGAGCAGTACATACCAAGGTTACTGGATAGAAAGCTTAATACTTGGTATTATAAGGTTCATATGGCTCATGGGGAAAGGACCAATTAGAGAAAACTCAGACACAATAGCATAAGCAAATAAGTAAATCCCAAGGAGTGAATTATTAGTGAAGATCCTAAATATAAGCAATGTGTTTGGGGATGGGAGTGCATAGAGGGTAGAATACTCATGTTCAGAATGACTCATTGCAGAACCAGAGAGATAGTACAGGAGCTAAGGTGCATGCTTTGTACACGGGCAACCTGACTTGATCACCAGCACAGCATGTGGTCCCCTGAGAAATGCCAGGAATACTCCTTGGGCTCAGAGGCAGAGTAAACACCGAACATTGCTGGTATTTTCCCAACCCCATTACTCATTCCTATCCAAAACCCACATACCACTGAGAATCCTGTATTCTTTATTTGTTCATCTGGCAACCACTGTTATCAGGTATGTCAAGAGCAGAAAATATTTCAAGAAGGAACTCACAACAATTACAAATACCATCTGTAAAGCACTATGCCAAGAGCTTCTTTGCATTAATAACTTAATTTGATTTTCCTGCCAATCCGGATCCCCACAGCTGGATCAACTGATGGCAAAATTTGAGCTTCCTAGAGATTCCTCACTTTGACATTTTCCATCCAAACAAGATGTACCAAAGGAACTTGAAGTCCACTAGCCCTTGAGGTGCTGGAACAGTTGCTCTTTAAGTAAGTCCCAAGAGCTGGTGTTAAAGGATATGGCAGACACCAGCTCAGCCCAGTGAGATTCGCTGCTTTTCTATCTTCCTCAACCCTCTAGTACAGGTTCCTATCTAGTAGATGCTTACTCTGATGACAATAGAATGAACTGGAACCACAATGTCCTCTGGGACCAAATTCTTGCCTTTTGTTCTGTTAGACTTATGCAAGGGTTACCCTTTTTTCTCAATTCTCATTAATTTCAGGAATCCTGAAAAATTTGCTATTGCCTTTTAATATAATCATTGCATAAAACATTTTCTGAGTCCTACGATATATCAGGCACACTGGGAAAAGGCCCTCCAGGGCCTCTTTCATTGCAGTGCACAATCAGTTCAACAAAGTGGACTCCATCAGTGCCTTTCAGTACATGGCAAGAACCTGACAGCTCTGGTGAAGCCTCTCACCAGGGAGAGGCAGCTGCAAAGTGCATATGTTGCTTTGTCAAGTTATAAGAAGTCCCTTGACCAAGACTGACTCCAGACTTAGGTGTGAGTCTGAAAAAGTTATACTGGACTACCCCCAATTTTCCTTTACAAAGTCTGATTTGACTCTTTGTCCTGGTCATTATCCCAAAGCTCCCCAAAGGAAACATGTTATTGGACTTTGTAGGTACAGTGGACTTTGTGACAATTCTCCTTCAAATCAACCTTGTCAGTCTCTGAGTTCAAAATCAATTCTGATACCCTCGAGCAGATCAATTGTCTTAAGCCCTATTACCTTTGGTTTTAGGATTCTCCTTAATATAATCTTAATGTCTGGCATTAAGGAAAGTGGAGTTGATTTAAGTATCTAAGAGATTGAATATTCCAAAGTGGTGGATTTAAAAATAATAATATTTAGTCTCACACAATTTATCATTTTTATCTGCCTAACTGTATCTACTAACCCTAAGTTTAGGTTTTGCCCCAATATGTACTCATTTTATTACATGACCTCAACTTTTATTCCAGTTAGTTTATCAGATCAATAAAGTACAAAAATGCTGAAGTAATGATTTGAAATGGCAGATCAAATAACCTAGAAGATTTAGGAGGGATTATGTAGGCTCTAGGCACTCTTTTGAGAGCGCTAAGTCTCCAAAGGCTTTAGAAAGATGCAAAATTTGCTTAAAATTCTGGAATATCAGTTGAAGGACAGAACACTGTTTGGAGAATAACCAAAAAAAGATAATTCTAAAAATAAATTATTGTGGGCAGCATAGAAATTGAAATTAAACCTTTATCAGTGAGGAATTAAAAACCAACTATCCAGTTTACTAATCATAATTTGAAATGGAAATGACACCTTACTGTAAATATACATTTACTCTGAAGGTGACAAAATTCTAGATTGAAAGAAAACAGTAGAAAGCTGATAAATAGGTTTATTTTCCTGTCATGTAAACAGAAAATTCCATTATAATGAAAACCTCTTAAATATTCCTTAGGACTACCTTTAGAGTGATATTAATACTAATCTAAGAAGCACCAGAAATGTGGCATGTTTTACATTCAGGTCAAGAAAAGTAACGCCCCTCTACTAACTTAAAACTTTGCATTGTACAGGATATTTTTAAAACAGTAACAGAAACTTAATTCAAGCTTACTACACATAAAAAATATTGGCTTTGTAACTAAAAGACTTGGGATCTGACTGTATCCAGAGATTGAAATGATTTCTCAAGGTATAATACACAGATATTTTTAAATCTTTAAATTCTATATTGTTTTCTATTGGATTTGCTCTGTTAAACCTTCTCCAGGCTGCTATTAAAAAGATTCCAATGACAGTTCCATGTGGAAGAAAGACACCTTCAAACCCCAGAGTTTGACTTGGCTTCTGGAATTAACTTGCCCAGTTGGGCCCTCCCCTGAGACAGGATTTGGCATGTGAACAGCTAGAACTAATTCAACTCTCAGATCAGCTGGGGAAAAGGATCACAAAGAAGAACCTAAAATTTCTTGGAGGAACACGTGGGTGAGATCAGTGGCCAGAGCTTTAAATGTTCCTGATGTAGCTTTATCTCTTTCCCATCTTTTCTTCCTCTAACCAGACGTTTCCAAACTTATTTGGCAAACTGCCCCTTTGACAGAAAAAAAAAAAAAACAACTGTGCACACATGCAAGCCCGCCACACACACATATCTGTGCCCTCTCTTAAAATAGAAACCCGGACATGAACATCTTTGTAATTGTATATCTCACGGTGGTATAATAAAATATTTAAAAAATGTTTTTTTAAAAATGGAAGTATGTTTGAAATCTTTCTTTCCAAACTAAAAGCGTCACCTAATCACACCGTGCAATTAGGCTATATCTGCTCCCTCTGTCCCAATCTTTCCAGCACCACCTCTATGGGCTCGGACCGCCTACTTTCAGAAATAAATTTCAAACAAACAGCAACAAGTCTGCTTCTTTTTGTTCTCCAGTTGCTCTGTAATTTCACTTTCCTGAAGCCCAGAGCAAGAAGAGTTAGTTACTAAAATGGGCTATAATGTAAAGATTTAAGTCTCCTCCACCTCCTTCCTGCCTCTAGGAACTAACCTAAAGTTCTGTGAATTTGCCAAATGCCACTTCTTCAAAGAGACTAAGACCCAGAGCTCTTGATTTACACATCTCGTGTTAGATTTCACACCAAGGAAAAGCCTTGAACTCACTCCTCTTACCAGAAAGCATGTAGGGACCTGGAGCCCAGAGACGTGATCTTCAGAATATGGGCAATTGCAGCTCTGCCTATAATAGCACACAAGAACAAAAAAAGTACTGACGGTGGGAAAGGCAGAGAGAGAAAGAATCCCACAAGACTGAGTAATTAGGGCCAGAGAGCAGGCAACAGCAAAGCTGGCTAGGAGTGAAGCTTGCCACTGAGCCTTTATATACTTGATGGTGTTTCCTGGTTGCACTGAGCCAGGTGTAAACTGATGTTCAAAATTAACAGCAGACGGACAAATGCAAGAGCAATAAAACCATGAACGCAAAAGCGATTACATGACTTAAAAAAAATTAAATTCCAACAATATTCTTAAGATTATCTCTAAAGAAACTTCTCTTGTCTCTTAACAATGGGAGGAATGAAAGCCAGGGAGGGAAGAGCCAACACAGATATTTACAGGACTTTCCAACAATTCACTCTCGATTGAGTTCTGAGGCCTAGCATGGCATTCGGTAGAGCCAATGCTTCAAAAAATCGTGTGTGTGTGTGCATGAATGTTTGTGTGTGTGCTAACACGCACACATATGCATGCACATGCACCCATAATTCAAGACTACAAAATGAACTCCCATTTCTCTGCTCTTTATCTCTGCTTAACTTACCAACTTCCAGCGGCTGTCCACAGCTATACATTATTACATCATCCCTGCCTGTCCCTACAGCTCACACCACTGTAGATTTTCTGTACATTAAGTTTGATTTGGTTGATTATATGGGGATTGGGAACACGAAGACTTTCCCCACCCCTTGTAGAAAAAACATAGTAGTTGTGTCTTTTTTTCCACATCCGGACTTCCCCCCTCGTCAACACTCCACCCAGCAGACCAGCCTATCACAGCCCAGCTCGCGCGGTTCATCAAGCAGCCGCGCAGTTCATCAATAAATGCTGGATTTTGAGATGACTATAAGAGCATGCTACTGGCATGGCAGAGCCTGGCAAGCTACCCGTGTCGTATTTGATATGCCAAATACCAGTAACAATTATAGACCTCATTCCCATGACCTGATGGAATGGTTTTTGAGGCTTTTTATGTTCCCGAGCAAGCAGGTGCCCTTGGGCTCTACTTGCATGAGACAGAACATATGGAGATGTTACTGGTGCCCTCTCGAGCAAATCGATGATAAACGGGGAAGTCAGTGTCTTTAGATTTCTGAAGGCTCCCTAGACATGTGCTACTTTGGGGGAGTAGGGGGTCTGTCCACGGGGACCAGAGTGCATGCTACAGTATCTTCAGCAGTATTGTTCCTTGCTTCCTTGAGTATCCAACACAGAACCAGGCTACAGGGACCACTAGAAAAAGGGGTTCTGTTGAGTGAATGTGTGAATGAACAGAATGATGACACCCCCACCTGCCAGTCTCCTCAGGTGGGGCACTCCCAGAGTTCTAAGCTGGCCAAGGGTGGTAGGCCTGATGAAATGAAACATTTCTGAAATGTGTTCTTCAATGGAAAAAGCCTATTTCCCATGGGGAAGAGAGGTGTGGAGAGGAGTTTCTGAAGCCGTTCCATAAAGGGAAGCTGCTCGTGTCCTCATGACCTCACACCAGGAGGAAATATTTTTAGCCACTTGATTCTAAAGTTTGTCAATGTGACAATATAACGTGAGCCTCATGGGGCTGAGGACTAAAGGGTTGATACCTTCCTCCTGGAGCAAAGTGATTCCAGTATGATTCAGCTGCTTTGTGAATACATTAAGTGGGAGTGACTCACAACACCTGAGGAGCTTCGTGACTCTTCTTGCAAGAAAGGGCTTATGAGCATCCAAATCAAGGCCCCTTTCACAGTAAAAAGATAAAGCTTTATCAGGCCTGCCTAACTTCCCTTTTGTTTGTCATTTAGAGGGAACACCTATGCTTTTGCACAAAGAATTTTTATGACTCATAAGATATACTTTGAGTAGCAATTGCATTATTGTATGTGGGAATAACTGGATAAGGGTCTATACCAAGCTATAGTTTTTATCTATAATCCATACATAAATGCCATCTTTCTTCATTTAATCAGGTCCCTGAAAAATATAGAGCTGCAGCCAATGTCATTATAACCTTAATGAGAAACAAAAGAAAATGAAGCATTGATTTCAGCTGGAAGACACTCTGGATTTAGCAAATTCTCCCTTAGCTTTTTTTTTTAAACACACATGGGGTGAGTTTCCTGAGAACTCCAGTGGTCTCTGTCTTTCACCCACGTGCAGTGAGGTGCACTGGGAGATCTCTCTCTCTTCTCCTGTTGGGATTGGGTGGGGGTCAGTGGTGGAAGGGCTGTGATGCAAGAATGTCCTCCCAAGACTGGGTCCCATACTCTGCCCTGATCTGGGTGGCAGGATGGGGTTCAGCCACCCAGGATGCTGAATTGTAAAAAGCAAGTCGAAAATCAATGAATGAGTAACTATAGATGATTGTTGAACACTGAAATTATCTGGGTAATTTTTATTTGGGAATTTGGCAATGTGTCTATAGCCAAAAAATATGCCCCAAGAAAATGGATTTTATTTATATCCATTTTCCCAGAATCAAATAACACTGTTTTGCTGACAGACCACAGTTTTCAATATCATATCTATGATATTAGTGAGAACTTAGTAATCTATTACCTGTTCACTCAGCAGATTCAGACTAAACAACTTCTGAGCACCAGTCATAGATCTAAGATGTAGGGGAGCAGCAATTAACATAGCATAAAGAGTTTTGATTCTTTAGGAAGTTAACAGTCTAATAGAGGAATTCACAATAAACACTTTTTAAAAATTAATAGTTTTGAGGGCATAAACAAGTTAGTATGTAAGTAAGGATGGAGGGTCTCCTTAGATATATGAAATGTGAAATTTACCAAATGCTTCAACCAAAATTTGGCAGTTTTAGAACAAATATACACAACTAATAACTTCATTTTAAAGGATTCTGTAAACAAATAAGAGCAGTTGCAAGTATTTATATAATCAAATATCTTGACAAGCTCATATATATAATTAAAAAATCAACAACTGGTTGCCAAGTTCAGATATTTTCCCCAAAACTATAGACTGCTAAGGAAAAAAACTATTGATATGTTTTTCTTTAAAGTCATCCCAAGGTCAGAGATCTGGTACAGAGTTATGATACAGAGTTATGGCACTTGCCTTGCACCTGGCCAAACCAGGTGCAATCTCCTGCACTTTGTATGGTTCTAGGAGAACTGCTGACAGAGACCCCTGAGCACAGAGGCAAAGCAATCTCTGAGCACAGAGCCAGGAGTAACACTGACCACCACCAGGTGCAACCCCTCCCCAATAAAACAATCAATTGATAACATAAAAAGTCATTGCTGAGTATGACTCTGCTAAGAATCTCCTGAGATGCTTTTGTAGAGTATGAATCCTGACAGCCCATTTTGATGTCTGCATAATTACAGCTTTTGTGGGGAGATCTGTATGTGTTCAGATTTTTATTTTATACAGATGAGAGTTTGACTTTAGTAAGTCCTGAAATATCCTCATAATTTCTATTATTGCCCCCCAAGACTATCTAGAGCCGATGATATTTCCTTATATCCCCCATGGGTCCTCTTGATGGGACTAGATAATACCAGGAGGAAGCCACCCTGGCTACAAGATGGGACACTTTTAGAATTAGCTCTGCAAAGATTAAAAAGAGAGGTCATGCTGATATAGGTGGGCCCCAATGTGGCTTACATGAGGCAGGAAGGAAAGAGTCTTGTCACACTCTTCCCAGTCACCTCTGCTGCCCAGGACCACTAGGCAGGCTAAGGACTGATAAAGTCCACAATGAGCCCCACCAGCCCCACGGGGTGGCCATCAAGCCATACCTGATGTCTGTTTGATCTCTAGTCACGAGAATTGATCCCCACCACCGGGATTTCTCGGGAGCCACGGACTCAGGTTGGAGCAAGAAATTGCTCTCTGCAGTCCTAGGCCTTACCCAGCATTTTCTCAGAGTTCTTGTCCTTCTCACAGAAAAAGAATTTTCAATAATAGATGAGCAGTGAAGAAAAACAGATTTTATTATGGAGGTTTTAGGAAGGGGAAGGAGGAAAGAAAGTGAGAGAGAGAGAGTACACCTCTTAAGAGGGGAGATGAAGGTGACACATGTGCTCATGCATCACATGTGCTCAGCCACATGGGCTCAAGCAGCACATGGGCTCAGGCAGCATATGCTGCCTGAAAAAGAAAGAAACAGAAATATGCAGATGCTGAGGAGAGATGAGATTTCCTCATCTCTAACAGTGCTCCATCTGTAGCAATATTGTCTCCAGAGTTTACATTATGGTACGTCAGAATATCACACTAGCTTAAAATGAGTTTAAGAGCTTTTTTCCTACTTTGAAGATCAAGTTTTGAGAAGGGAAGACAAGTGGAGCTGGGTCTATAAAAGGAAGAGAGTTGAGTGTTTACTGAAAATGCGAGCACATTGTAAACCTATACAAACTCAATTTTTTACTGAGAACTGAACATCAGCTCAATGAAACCAAAGTGCCTGGAGTAAGAAATGATAGTACATGGAAGAGTTGAATAGATGTTCAAGTATCAGCATATGAGTCAAATAATCCAGAGCAATATTCAAGTTGTTATAATTATCAAAATCCTGTCAAAAATGTTAAAGGAGATAAAGACCTTGGGACGTGACCTTGGAGAAAAAATGGCAATGTGAGTCTTTAATCTTACTCTTGGCAACACATCTTGAATCACCAGCCAGTTCACATTCTTCATGGCGGATGCCTGCAATTATCAATTATTCTCTGGATTTCCTTCTCACTTCAAATGTCCATTCTGAAAAGTCAAATCTCTGTTCTAGACACAGGCTTCCCTAATAAGGAGCCAAACAAGAAAAAAGATAGAAATTAATAAATCTTTTCTCTTTATAGAGTCATATTAAAAAACACCAGGAGATTCCCATGTCCAACGTTTCGCTTCAGCCTTCTGAAACTGTGAGTTCCCATGAATAGTCTTGGTGGACATGATGAACTCAGATAGTCTCTCACCCTGTTCGTTCCATTCTAGGCCATGGGTCCCGATGTGGAGTTCTTCAGCCGATCTTCTCGGTCCCTATCTTGGCATTAAAATCACCGACTATGATCTTGTAGAAGGTGTGATCTTTTTTATAGAACTCCTCCAATTCCATGTAGAATTTCTCAATTTCATCTTCTTTGTATGTGGATGTTGGTGCATAGACAATGAAGATAGAAATTGCTGGCAGTGGGCCACATCTCCTCAAGTGTAATCGTCCTATTCGGTTTGTTAGGCATTCAAATGAATCAATGTTGACAGCCATGTTCGTGTTGACAAGGACACCAACGCCACCGACGCCTCTTTCATCACATGTTCCAAGGAACAATTCTTCTCCGGTGTCAAATACAGCATGATGCGACTGGCGCCTCCTCGTCTCAGTCAGACCAATGATGTCGTACTTGATCTTTCTTGCTTGCAGCATCAGATCCTCAATATATGCTTCCGTTGCCAGTGTACGTGCATTGAAAGTACAGACAGTCATTTTAGTCCTTCTTCGTTTTGGCAGCCTAGGACAGCCGTGAAATTTTATCAGGCACTGCTTGTTTGCCTTTCTTACTGCTGCCGTATTAAGGGCTCTTTCGGGGTCAGGAAAATAAACATTTTTGTTACTGGGTTTGGCATATCGAACACGCATCGGACAGCTTGCCAGGCTCTGCCATGCGGGCACTATATTCCCATTGCTTTGTGGGGCTCTCTCAGAGGGGTGGGTAGAATATTTGTGGTAGTTTGGAGGTAAGTCAGCGCGGCAGCGCAGCTTCGCGCAATGGGGAAAAGCTGGTTTCTGCTCTGCCGGGTGTACCTGTGTCTGAGGCTCAAGCATTCCTGGGTTTGAAATACTCTCCTCTGAAGGGCGGGTCTCTGCAGGGCGGGTCCCTTGTAGGCTGGGTTTCTGACAAGCTGGGCTGGAGACTGGATTAATCTGTGGGCTGGAGAGTGGATTAATATGCTGGGGGAGATCTTACCAGCTGCAGAGTGTGGATTGTGACACAGATCGCTGCCAGCAAGGTGTGGGAGTTTCTCTGGCCTCCTCCGAGGCTCCATCGGGATGGTGGACTCAGGTCCGAGTTGCTCTCGTGGTCCATGGAGTGCAGGGGGTTCAACGGGGAAAGCTGGTTTCTGCTCTGCCAGGTGTACCCACTTCTCGGGTCGCTGCAGCAACGCTGAGAGGTAGAAATGACTGTCCACTCCACTTCCGGGGAGGCGGGGAAGTCGCGCCTTGACCTCCTGGAGATCAGAGGCAGAGTCAGGAGCCGGCTTGCAGGTGCTGCACCGGATGTTGTTTTCCTGGCGCCAGCAGGGGCGTCCCCAAATAGCAGAAACGGGGGCCACACACAATTTGGTCACTGGGAGTGGAAAAGCTGTTTCTCTCCAGATTTAATCCCGGAGAAAAGGTATGGTTCTTGGTCTTCAACACTCCCGAGTCTCCAACAATTCCACAATGAAATCGACCACATCATCTTCAATCGACGGTTTTGTCTGACCGATGTTGCTGTCGTCCCCAAATTCCAGACAGGATCGGACCACCGTCTCCTTCGTGCAAAATTCTACTTCCCGTAACGGGGAGAAAAGGCTGCAAAGTTTAAGAAGAGAACTCCCAGAACGACCACCAACTGGGAACTCTTTAGCACCATTGCGGCAACATGGGAAGATACCATCATTGATGACATCGATGAAGAATACAACCGACTGGTTCCAGCACCTCCATGATTGTGCGAAGAATGCCGAGAGAGAGAAAACACAAAAGGGCGGCTTGTCTTCAGAAACTCTCGAGCTCATTCGCCAACGTGGCAAGGCGCGAGCCTCAGGAGACCAAATGCTAACGTCCAAGCTTGCTAAAAAAGTGCAGAGAAGCGATAAAAGCAGACCTCAAAGACAGAAGAGCAGAAATACTGGAAGATGCAGCAGAAGCCGGGAAAAGTATTCGCACTGCCCGCCTGTCCTTCGCAAACTATAAGACCAAGATGACTGCCCTCCGGCGCCCTGATGGATCTATCACATCTTCCAGAAAGGCAATGGAGAAGATTATCCAGGACTTCTACTCAAATCTTTTTGATAGCCACATCCACCTGCCCACATACCAAATTCCACAGGATGGATACGTCATTCCCAACGTTCTCCCTTCTGAAATAAGACATGCCATCTCATCGGTAAAGAAGGGAACAGCACCAGGCCCAGACAAAGTCAGACCCGAACATCTGAAGAATCTGCCATCGGTGCTCATCAATACACTAGCTCGGCTCTTCACACGCTACCTGTCCGAATGCAAGGTGCCCTCCCAATGGAAAACCAGCAGGACAGTTCTACTGTTCAAGAAGGGAGACATTCACGACATCGGCAACTATCGCCCCATCTGCCTGTTGTCTGTCATCTACAAGCTGTTTACACGGAGTCATCCTGAACAGGATTAGCAGAACACTAGATGAAGGTCAACCATGCGAGCAAGCAGGTTTCGGAAAGGATTCAGCACAATCGACCATATCCACACAGTAACCAAGCTCATTGAGGTTTGTAGGGAGTACAAGATGCCGCTCTGTCTCACGTTCATTGATTTACAGAAAGCCTTTGATTCTGTGGAAACTGAAGCAGTCATCGAAGCCCTAGTCAAACAGGGTGTTCAAACCCAATACATCAAGATCCCTTCGTGAGCTGTATTATGGATTCACCACCAGGATCTCACCATTCTACAAAGAAGTGATCATTGATGTCAAAAGAGGGGGTTCGACAGGGTGATACCATCTCACCAAAACTCTTCAGTGCCACCCTCGAGAACATCATGAGACAATTAGAATGGGAAGGAATGGGAGTGAAGATAGATGGTCGGCAACTACACCACCTCCGCTTTGCTGATGACATCGTTCTAATAACACCAAACATTAGCCAAGCGGCACAAATGCTGGCTGACTTTGACCGGAGAATGTGGAAAGGTAGGTCTACAGCTGAATCTGAAGAAAACTATGTTCATGAGAAATGAACTAGTTCCAGAGGCCCCATTCTCTCTCAATGGAACAAACATCTCTGAATGCAGCAGTTATGTGTACCTAGGTCGAGAAGTCAACATGATGAATGACCTAAAACCTGAGCTGCGCAGGAGGAAGAGAGCGGCATGGAATGCCTTCAAAGGCATCGAAGAAATAGCTAAAAGGACAAAGAACCTCCGGCTCCGGGGCACATCTCTTCGACTCCACCGTTCTCCCTGCATTAACATACGCCTCAGAGACCTGGGCCCCACGAAAGCAGGATGAGAATGCTATTCGGGTCTCCCAGAGAGGCATCGAAAGAGCTATGCTTGGAATATCACGTCTCACTCAAGTGAGAGAAGGAATCAGGAGTTCTGACCTCCGTCGCTATTCCAGAATCAGGGGCGGCTGTCTCGTTTGCCAAGGCATCGAAAATCAGATGGGCTGGACATGTAATGCGATTTGGAGACAACCGCTGGACTAGAGCCGTTACCGACTGGATCCCACGGGATGTCAAAAGATCACGTGGCCGCCCACCTACAAGATGGTCAGACTTCCTTGTTAAGACCCTGAAGGAACGGTTTGAGGCTCTTCATATTCCTGAATCAACCAGATGCCATTGGGCTACATTGCCTACATGATAGGGTCCAATGGAAATGTTACTGGCGCCCGCTCGAGCAAATCGATGAGTAACGGGATTCAAGTGTGATCAAGTGATCAAGTGATTAAAAAAC